>SJYC01123861.1:0-19368 GCA_006408675.1 Madoqua kirkii | reverse complement strand
AATGACTGTGAGCTCAGGAAGTCATATAGAAGCCTATTGTTACTTGATGAGGCTATATATCCATCCCTATTTGTTTCAGATCAGTTCAGCTCAGACACTCAGCTGTGTCTGATTCTTTGATATCCTGTGGCCTGCAGCACGCCAGGATTCTTTGTCATCACCAATTCACCAATCCAGAATCTTGCTCAAACTCATGTGCATCAAGACAGTGATGCCATCTAACCAGCTCATTCACCATCATCCCCTTCACCTCCTGCCCCAATCTTTCCTAGCATCAGAGTCTTTTCCAGTTCATCAGTTCTTTGCATCAGGTGGCCAAAGCATTGGAGTTCCAGCTTCAGCATCAGTTCTTTCAATGAATATTCATTACTGATTTCCTTTAGGGTTGACTGGTTTGATTTCCTTGCAGTCCAAGTGACTCTCAACAGTCTCTGTCTCTTATACACATCTAAACATTTTGTTTTGGTTTGAACCCTTGATCATTATGTAATGTCCTCTGTGTCCCTTGTTATAGTCTTTGTTTTAAAGTTTATTTTGTCTGATACAAATATTCTTACCCCTTCTACAAGGAATATCTTTTTCTATCCCTTGCTTTTAAATCTGTGTGTACTTACATCTAAATAAATACTGAAAGAATTTCTTCCAGTCAGCATTTGGTCGTGTTTTTGTATCCATTCTCACTGTGTGTCTTGTTATTGGAACATTTAACAATTCATATAAAGTGATTATGGACTATATGTATTTGCTGCCATTTTGTTAGTTGTTTGAGGTTATTTTCAGCTCTTTTTAGTTCCTTTATTCCTTTTTCTTTGTTGTTCTCTTCCTTTGTAATCTGATGGCTATCTTTATTATGTTTGGATTCCTTTATCTTGCATACGTATGTGTATCTACTATAAATTTTTGTCTTTTCATTGCCATGAGATTTATATTTAGCAATTAATGCATGATTAAATTGTTGATTTCCTAATATCAAGCATATTTCAATGTCCCTAAATTTTTAGTCCCTTCTCCCCACACTGTTTTTGCCATCATAATTTGCCTAATTTTTGGTATATCTCTTAACTGCTTATTGTAGATATATTAAAAAAAATAGGTCAAGATGGTCATCATCAAAATGTCTATAAATTCTTTGATCACCCTTTACAATAGTTACTCTGAACACTTTTGTGAGTAGATTGCCTGTCTCCACTTCATTTAGTTCTTTTAGGGTTTTAGCTTGTTCCTTCTTTTGAAACACATTCCTCTATAGATTTATTTTTCCTAATTCTCTTGCTTTTATTTCCATGAATCTGGTTTTTCAGTTATGCTTCTTAATCTTAGAGAAGTGGCCTTTATAAGAGTTATGCTATATGCCCCAACAATGCTTTCCTATTTGGTCAACAGAGCCATATATTCTGGGGTATCCCTATATGGGCTGCCTGAGTCCTTCTGTTGTAGCAGCCTGACTACAGTGGTAATCTGGTAGTTGTGGCTACTCTTAGGTCTGGCTAATTGGCAGGACCAAGTTAAGAAGTGGCTGCTTTTGGAATTCCAGTGGCTCCTGGTGTTAGTACTGGCTCACTGGTGGACAGAAACCCATACTGGCATGGCTGGTTGCAGGGCTGTGGCTTCCAGATCTAGGTCAGATTGCTAGTATATCAGGCTGGATCTTCTAATGGCTAGCTATAGTTTCTGGACTTTTCCAAAACTGGTACTTACCCTTGGTTTGTAGGACTTGATCCCAGATTGATACGTTTCTGCCAGTGAATGAAGCCAGATTTTATGCTAGTGCAGGCCCACTGGCAGGCATTTCAAGTCCTGGGGTCTCAGATTACAGGACCATGGTGTCCCAGAGCTAGTTTTTAGGTGCTAATTGTGGGACCAAATATCTGGGATCCCTGGAACTGGTGTTGGTGTCCTGTTGGGTGGAGCTGGTTTCTGACACACTGGCTGCAGTATCCACGGTATCACAGAGACTGTGTTGGCCTGCTGATGGGTAGGATCAAGGTCCAGTGGGTTGGTATTTTATGGTCTTCTTGCTTGTATGTTGACTGAGTCTTCTAACAACAGGCTAGTAGCCGAGGTAGTCCTGGGGTAGTGCCAGCTAATTGATTGGCAGGGCTTGGTCCCAGGGTCTCTGGTTGCAGGGACCTGGTGGTCCTGGAGTTCATACAGGAGCCCATCAGTGGGTAAGACTGAGAAAGAGACAGTGACAGTGAACTGGCTTATGGAACCAGATCCTGGGCTCTCTGGTAGACCAAGCCGCATCACAAAATGACTGTGAGCTCAGGAAGTCATATAGAAGCCTATTGTTACTTGATGAGGCTATATATCCATCCCTATTTGTTTCAGATCAGTTCAGCTCAGACACTCAGCTGTGTCTGATTCTTTGATATCCTGTGGCCTGCAGCACGCCAGGATTCTTTGTCATCACCAATTCACCAATCCAGAATCTTGCTCAAACTCATGTGCATCAAGACAGTGATGCCATCTAACCAGCTCATTCACCATCATCCCCTTCACCTCCTGCCCCAATCTTTCCTAGCATCAGAGTCTTTTCCAGTTCATCAGTTCTTTGCATCAGGTGGCCAAAGCATTGGAGTTCCAGCTTCAGCATCAGTTCTTTCAATGAATATTCATTACTGATTTCCTTTAGGGTTGACTGGTTTGATTTCCTTGCAGTCCAAGTGACTCTCAACAGTCTCTGTCTCTTATACACATCTAAACATTTTGTTTTGGTTTGAACCCTTGATCATTATGTAATGTCCTCTGTGTCCCTTGTTATAGTCTTTGTTTTAAAGTTTATTTTGTCTGATACAAATATTCTTACCCCTTCTACAAGGAATATCTTTTTCTATCCCTTGCTTTTAAATCTGTGTGTACTTACATCTAAATAAATACTGAAAGAATTTCTTCCAGTCAGCATTTGGTCGTGTTTTTGTATCCATTCTCACTGTGTGTCTTGTTATTGGAACATTTAACAATTCATATAAAGTGATTATGGACTATATGTATTTGCTGCCATTTTGTTAGTTGTTTGAGGTTATTTTCAGCTCTTTTTAGTTCCTTTATTCCTTTTTCTTTGTTGTTCTCTTCCTTTGTAATCTGATGGCTATCTTTATTATGTTTGGATTCCTTTATCTTGCATACGTATGTGTATCTACTATAAATTTTTGTCTTTTCATTGCCATGAGATTTATATTTAGCAATTAATGCATGATTAAATTGTTGATTTCCTAATATCAAGCATATTTCAATGTCCCTAAATTTTTAGTCCCTTCTCCCCACACTGTTTTTGCCATCATAATTTGCCTAATTTTTGGTATATCTCTTAACTGCTTATTGTAGATATATTAAAAAAAATAGGTCAAGATGGTCATCATCAAAATGTCTATAAATTCTTTGATCACCCTTTACAATAGTTACTCTGAACACTTTTGTGAGTAGATTGCCTGTCTCCACTTCATTTAGTTCTTTTAGGGTTTTAGCTTGTTCCTTCTTTTGAAACACATTCCTCTATAGATTTATTTTTCCTAATTCTCTTGCTTTTATTTCCATGAATCTGGTTTTTCAGTTATGCTTCTTAATCTTAGAGAAGTGGCCTTTATAAGAGTTATGCTATATGCCCCAACAATGCTTTCCTATTTGGTCAACAGAGCCATATATTCTGGGGTATCCCTATATGGGCTGCCTGAGTCCTTCTGTTGTAGCAGCCTGACTACAGTGGTAATCTGGTAGTTGTGGCTACTCTTAGGTCTGGCTAATTGGCAGGACCAAGTTAAGAAGTGGCTGCTTTTGGAATTCCAGTGGCTCCTGGTGTTAGTACTGGCTCACTGGTGGACAGAAACCCATACTGGCATGGCTGGTTGCAGGGCTGTGGCTTCCAGATCTAGGTCAGATTGCTAGTATATCAGGCTGGATCTTCTAATGGCTAGCTATAGTTTCTGGACTTTTCCAAAACGGTACTTACCCTTGGTTTGTAGGACTTGATCCCAGATTGATACGTTTCTGCCAGTGAATGAAGCCAGATTTTATGCTAGTGCAGGCCCACTGGCAGGCATTTCAAGTCCTGGGGTCTCAGATTACAGGACCATGGTGTCCCAGAGCTAGTTTTTAGGTGCTAATTGTGGGACCAAATATCTGGGATCCCTGGAACTGGTGTTGGTGTCCTGTTGGGTGGAGCTGGTTTCTGACACACTGGCTGCAGTATCCACGGTATCACAGAGACTGTGTTGGCCTGCTGATGGGTAGGATCAAGGTCCAGTGGGTTGGTATTTTATGGTCTTCTTGCTTGTATGTTGACTGAGTCTTCTAACAACAGGCTAGTAGCCGAGGTAGTCCTGGGGTAGTGCCAGCTAATTGATTGGCAGGGCTTGGTCCCAGGGTCTCTGGTTGCAGGGACCTGGTGGTCCTGGAGTTCATACAGGAGCCCATCAGTGGGTAAGACTGAGAAAGAGACAGTGACAGTGAACTGGCTTATGGAACCAGATCCTGGGCTCTCTGGTAGACCAAGCCGCATCACAAAATGACTGTGAGCTCAGGAAGTCATATAGAAGCCTATTGTTACTTGATGAGGCTATATATCCATCCCTATTTGTTTCAGATCAGTTCAGCTCAGACACTCAGCTGTGTCTGATTCTTTGATATCCTGTGGCCTGCAGCACGCCAGGATTCTTTGTCATCACCAATTCACCAATCCAGAATCTTGCTCAAACTCATGTGCATCAAGACAGTGATGCCATCTAACCAGCTCATTCACCATCATCCCCTTCACCTCCTGCCCCAATCTTTCCTAGCATCAGAGTCTTTTCCAGTTCATCAGTTCTTTGCATCAGGTGGCCAAAGCATTGGAGTTCCAGCTTCAGCATCAGTTCTTTCAATGAATATTCATTACTGATTTCCTTTAGGGTTGACTGGTTTGATTTCCTTGCAGTCCAAGTGACTCTCAACAGTCTTCTCCAACACCACAGTTCAAAAGCATCAGTTCTTCAGTGCTCAGCTTTCTTTATGGTCCAACACTACTGGACTTGACTACTGGAAAAAACATGACTTTGACATAATTTTGTTGCCAAAGTAATATCTCTGCTTTTCAGTATGCTGTCTAAGTTGGTCATGACTTTTCTATCAAGGAGTAAACATCTTTTAATTTAATTACTGAATTTACCATCTGCAGCAAAGTTGAAGTCCAAGAAAATCAGTGTCTCACTGTTTTTAGGATTCCCTTTCTATTTACCATGAAGTGATGGGACTGGATGTCATGATCTTAGTTTTTCAAAAATTTTAAGCCAACGTTTTCACTCTCCTGTTTCAGTTTCATCAAGACGTTCTTAATTCATCTTCCCTTTCAGACAAAAGAGTGGTGTCATCTGCATGTCTGAGGTTATTTATATTTCTCCCAGTAGTCTTGATTCCAGCTTGTAATTTATCCAGCCAAGTATTTCACATGACGTACACTTCTTTTATGTTAAATAAATAGGGTGACAATATACAGACTTGACATACTCCTTTCCTGATTTGGAACCAGTCCATCATTCCAATTCTGGATCTAACTGTTGCTTCTTGACCTGAATACAGATTTCTCAGAAGGCAGATAAGGTGATCTTGTATTCCCATCTCTTGAAGACTTTTCCACTGTTTGCTACCATCCACATAGTCAAAGGCTCTGGCATGTTCAATAAAGGAGATGTAGGTTTGGTTTTTTGGTTTTTTTTTTCCTGGAAATTTCTTGCTTTTTCAATGACCCAACAGATGTCAGCATTTTGATCTTTAGTCCTTCTGTCTTTTCTAAATTCAACTTGAACATCCTCTCAGTTCACATAATGTTGAAACCTTGCTTAGAGAATTTTGAACATTCACTTGCTAGCATATGCTATGAATGCAATTGTGTGGTAGTTTGAACATTCTTTGTCATTGCCTTTCTCTGTGATTGGAATGAAAACTGAACTTTTCCAGTCCTGTGGCAACTGCTGAGTTTTCCAAATTTGCTGGTATATTGAGTGCAGCATTTTCACAGCATCAACTTTTAGAATTTGAAATAGCTCAACTGGAATTCATTCACCTCCACTAGCTTTGTTTATAGTGATGCTTTCTAAGGCCCACTGGATTTCACACTCCAGAATGTCTAGTTCTAGGTGAGTGACCACACCATCATGGTTATATGGGTCATTAAGCTCTTTTTTTCTACAGTTCTGTGTTTCCTTGCCACTTCTTCATCTCTTCTGATTCTGTTAGATCTACATCGTTTCTGTCCTTCAATGTGCCCATATTTGCATGAAATGATTTATTGATATCTCTAAGTTTCTTCAAGAGATATATAGTATTTCCCATTCCATTGTTTTCCTCTGTTTCTTTGCATTGCATAGTTAAGAAGGCTTTCTTATTGCTTCTTGCTTTTCTTTAGAATTCTGTGTATCTTTCCTTTTCTCCTTTGCCTTTAGCTTCTCTTCTTTTCTCAACCATTTGCAAGGCCTCCTCTGACAAACATTTTGCCTTTACATTTTTTTTCTTAGGCATGGTCTTGACTACTGCCTCTTACACAGTGTCGTGATCTTCCATCCATAGTTTTTCAGGTCTTCTGTCTATCAAATATAATCCCTTGAATCTATTTGTCACTTTCACTATATAATCATAAATCTTTTTATTTAGATAATATCTGAATGGCCTAGCGGTTTTCCCTGCTTTCTTCAGTTTAAATCTGAATTTTTCAATAAAGAGTTTACTATCTGAGGCACAGTCAGCTCCCTGCCTTGCTTTTGCTTGCTGTATAAGGCTTCTCCATCTTCACCTGCAAAGAATATAGTCAATCTGATTTTGGTATTGACCATCTGGTGATGTCCATGTGTAGAGCCCTCTCTTGTATTATTGGATGAGGGTGCTTGTTATGACCAGTGCATTTTCTTGGCTAAACTCAATTAGTCTCTGGTGTGCATCATTTTGTACTCCAAGGCCTAATTTGCCTATTACTCCAGCTATCTCTTGAGTTAATAATTTTGAATTCCAGGCTTCTACATTGAAAAAGATAACTTTTTTGGTGTTAGCTCTAGAAGGTTTTGTAGGTTAACATAGACCCATTAAACCTCTTCAACTTTCAACCGCAAAGAACCATCCAGCTTCTTTTGCATTATGATCGGGGCATAGACTTGGATTACTTAGATATTGAATGGTTTGCCTTCGAAATGAACAGAGATCATTCTTTCATTTTTGAGATTGCATCTTAAGTACTGCATTTCAGTTAAAGTGTTGCACTCAACATGCCAGAAACTTTAGAAAACTCAGCAGTGACCACAGGACTGGAAAAAGTCAGTTTTCATTCCAGTCCCAAAGAAGGGCAATGTCAAAGAATGTTCAGACTACTGCACAATTGCACTCATCATACAGGCTAGCAAAGTTGTTCTCAAAATTCTTCAGGCCAAGCTTCAAAAGTACATAAACTGTGAACTTGAAAATGTTCAAGCTGGGTATAGAAAAGGTAGAGGAACCAGAGATCACATTTCCAACATCTATAGGATCACAGAAAAAGCAAGAGATTTCCAGAAAAAATCTACTTCTGCTTTGTTGATTACGTCAATGCCTCTGACTGTGTAGATCACAATAAACTGTTGAAAACTGTGCAAGAGATGAGAATATCAGACCAACTGACTTTTCTTCTGCAAAATCTGTATGCAGGTCAAGAAATAGAAGTTAGAATAGGACATGGAACAACAGACTGGTTCCAAACTGGGAAAGGAGTATAACAAACCCATATATTGGCACCCTGCTTATTTAATTTATATACAGAGTGCATCATGCAAAATGCCAGGCTGGATGAAGACAAGCTGGAATCAGCATTGCCATGAGAAATATCAGTAACCTCATATTGATAAAAGACACCACTTTTATGGCAAAAAATGAAGAGTAACTAGAGAACCTCTTGATGAAAGTGAGAGACGAGAGTGAAAAAGATGACTTAAAACTCAGTATTCAAAAACTTAGATCATGGCATCTGGTCCCATCAATTCAGTTCAGTTCAGTTCATTCGCTCAATTTGTGAACACATGAACTGCAGCATGCCAGGCATCCCCGTCCATCATCAACTCCCGGAGTTCACTCAGACCCACATCCATCGACTCTGTGATGCCATCCAGCCATCTCCTCCTCAGTCATCCCCTTCTCGTCCTGCCCCCCAACACCACCACCCACCCCACCCCCCTGCTCCCAGCATCAGAGTCTTTTCCAATGAGTCAACTCTTCGCATGAAGTGGCCAAAGTACTGGAGTTTCAGCTTCACCATCATTCCCTCCAAAGAAATCTCAGGGCTGATCTCCTTCAGAATGGACTGATTGGATCTCCTTGCAGTCCAAGAGTCTTCTCCAACACCACAGTGCAAAAGCATCAGTTCTTCAGTGCTCAGCTTTCTTCACAGTCCGACATTCACATCCATACATGACCACTGGGAAAACCATAGCTTTGACTAGACGGAACTTTGTTGGCAAAATAATATCTCTGCTTTTGAATATGCTATCTAGGTTGGTCATAACTTTTCTTCCAAGGAGTAAGAATTTTATTTTAATTTAATTTATGGCTGAAATAAACATTTGCAGTGATTTTGGAGCCCCTCCAAAATAGTCTGACACTGTTTCCACTGTTTCCTCATCTATTTCCCATGCAGTGATGGGACCAGATGCCATGATCTTCTTTTTCTGAATGTTGAGCTTTAAGCCAACTTTTTCACTCTCCTCTTTCACTTTCATCAAGAGGCTTTTTAGTTCCTCTTCACTGTCTGCTGTAAGGGTGGTGTCATCTGCATATCTGAGCTTATTGATATTTTTCCCAGCAATCTTGATTTCAGCTTGGGCTTCTTCCAACCCAGCATCACTTCATGGCAAATAGATGAGGAAACAGTGGATACAGTTGGCAGACTTTATTTTCTTGGGCTCTAAAATCACTGCAGATGGTGACTGCAGCCATGAAATTCAAAGACAATTGGAAGAAAAGCTATGACCAACCCAGATAGCATATTAAAAAGTGGAGACATTACTTTGCCGACAAAGATACATGCTTTAAAAGCTATGGTTTTTCCAGTAGTCAGGTATGGATGTGAGAGATGGACTGTGAAGAAAGCTGAGTGCCGAAGAATTGATGCTTTTGAACTGTGGTGTTGGAGAAGACTCTTGAGAGTCGCTTGGACTGCAAAGGGATCAAAATAGTCAATCCTAAAAGAAATCAGTCCTGAATATTCATTGGCAGGACTGATGCTAAAGCTGAAACTCCAATGTTTCGGCCACTTGATATGAAGAACTGACTCAATGGAAAAATGATTTCCCTGATGGATCAAAATAGTCAATCTAAAAGAAATCAGTCCTGAATATTCATTGGCAGGACTGATGCTAAAGCTGAAACTCCAATGTTTCGGCCACTTGATATGAAGAACTGACTCAATGGAAAAATGATTTCCCTGATGCTGGGAAAGATTGAAAGCAGGAGGAGAAGGGGACTATACAAAGGATGAGATGGTTGGATGGTATCACTGACTTGATGGACATGAGTTTGAGCAAACTCCAGGAGTTGGTGATGGCCAGGGAAGCTTGGCATGCTATAGTCCATGGGGTCACAAAGATGCAGGCTCGGCTGAGCACCTGAACTGAACTGACTGCATTTCATACTATTTTTTTGATTATGAGGGATACTCCATTTCATTTAAGGGATTTCTGCCCACAGTAGATATAATGGTCATCTGAATTAAACTTGTCCATTCCAGTCCATTTTAATTCACTGATTCTTAAAAGGTTGATGTTCACTCTTGTCATCTCCTGTTTGACCACTTCCAATTTACTTTGATTCACGGACCAGCATTCCAAGTTCCTATTCAGTATTGTTCTTTACAGCATTGGACTTAATTTCCTTTACCAATCACATTCACACTTGTGTGTTGTTTTCTCTTTGGATCCATCTCTTCATTCTTTCTGGAGTTATTTCTCCACTTTTCTCCAGTAGTATATGGGGCACCTAAATATTTGGGGAGTTCATCTTTCAGTGTAATATCTGTTTGCATTTTCATACTGTTCATTGGGTTCTCAAGGCAAGAGTATCAAAGTGGTTTGCTGTTTCCTTTGCCAGTGTACCACGTTTTGTCAGAACTCTCTTCTATGTCCTGTCCATCTTGGGTACCTTTATATGACATGCTTATAGTTTCATTTAGTTAGACAAGGCATATGATCAGTTTGATTAGTTTTCTGTAACGTGGTTTTTATACTGTCTGCTCTCTGATGGATAAGGATAAGAGGCTTATGGATGCTTCCTGTTGGGAGAGACTGACTGAAGGAGAAACTGGGTCTTGTCCTGATGGGTTTTCGATGCTCAGTAAATCTTCATCTAATTCTCAGTTGATGGATCATGGTGTGTTCCCTCCCTGTTTCTTTGTCTAGTGGCAAACTGTGGTAGGTGCTATTATGGTTCTGGGCTTTAAAAGAACTGATGCCTGCATTGTTGTATTCAGCACCTCTAACCCCACTGCAGGCCACTGTCCACCCATGCCTCTGCCAGGAACTCCTGGACACTCACAGACAAGTCTGGCTGAATCTCTTGTGGGGACACTGCCCCTTTCTCCTGGCTCCTGGTGTGCACAAAGTTTTGTTTGTGCCTTCCAAGAATGTTTCCTCAGTTTTGTGGTAATTCTGTAATCAAATCTCACTGGCCTCCAACATCAAATTCCCTCAGGGTTCTCAGTCCCTTTTCTGGATCCCCAGGTTGGGGAATCTGTTGTGAATCTCAGTTCTTAACTGTGCAAGAATTCCTTTTGTGTAATTGTTCTGCAGTTCATGTGTTGTCTACTCGGTGGCTTTATGTTTGGGCTAATAGTGACCTCCTCCAAGAGGGCTTATGCCACATGCTTTGTGCCCCACGTTGGCTGCGGCCAGAGCCCCTGTCCTCACAATGGGCCTATTTGCTTAGCATGAGATCTCCTAGTACTGGTGCTGCTAGGCAGAGTCAAGTCACAGTTACAGTAAATAAGGAGGATTCCAAAATAGTGCTTGCCTGCATGTGTTCACATGGTAAAATGAGCTCCCAGAAACAGTTGTCCCAATGTCTATGTCCTTAGAATGAGCTCCAGTTGCCTCCTGCCTCTCCAGAAAACTCTTCAGGACCTGCAGGTAGGTCTGATTCAGTCTCCTTTCAAATGACTGCATCTGCCCTGCATCTTAGAGTGTGAGATTTTGTGAGTGCCCTTTAAGAGTGGATTCTCTATTTCCAACAGACTTCTGTATTTCATGAAATTGGGTCTCTCTGTTCTTCAAAGCCAAATATTCTGAGGGTTTATCTTCCTGGTGTAAGATCCCCAGTCTGTAGAGCCTTTGCTCCTTGTGGAGAATATCTGCAATTGTAATTTTCCATGACTTGTGATTTACCTAACCGAGGTGGTATTCTTGATTATACCACAACTTCTCCTCTCCTACACAACACATAGAGGTTACTTCTTTATATCTTTAGTTGTAGAATATATTTTCTTCTAGACTTTGGTCTTTTGCATCAATAGTTGCTCTTTAAATATTTGTAATCTTGGTGCACCCATGGAAGGAAGTGAGCTCAGCATCTATATACACTGCCTAGAGTTTACTTTCAAATCTACTTTAATATGAATATTGCTACCCAATAATACAACAAGTTTTGTACTTGTTTGCATTTGCATGGAATATCTTTTTCTGTCCCTTCACTTTCAGTCTATGTGTGTCTTTAAAATAAAACTCTTGTAAGCAGTATATAGGTGAGTCTTATTTTTTGTTCTTTTTTTTTTTTTTTTTCTTTTTCCCAATCTGATCAGCCACCTTGTGTTTGATTGGAGCTATTAGTTGATTGAAATTTAAAGTTATTATTGATAGATATGTAACTGTCATTTTTTTACTCGTTTTCATATTTTTGTCATTCTTTTCTTCTTTTTTAGTCTCTTCCCTCACGCTTTGATAATTTTCTTTAGTAGTATGCCTGACTTCCTTCCCCTCTAGTTTTTATGTAGTTACAGTAGGTTTTTGGTTTGTGGTTACCATGAAGTTAATATGTTTACCTGTAAATATATCCACTTGTTTTGAAGCATTTAAGCTAAAACACTTTCTAAAAGAGTTACACTTTTTGTTCTCTTCCTACATTTTTATGTGATTAATGTCTTATTTTGCATCTCTAATATATATCCCTTTACTATTTATTTTATTTATAACTGATTTTACAACTTTCACCTTTCATGCTAGTTACATAAGTGGCTTATCTACAGCCTTTACTATATATTTGTCCTTATTGGTGGTATTTTCCCTTTTGCTATATATTCTTGCTTCTTGTTGTAACCTATATTGTTTTCCACTGGGAAAAAAAATGTAATAACACTTATAAGTTCAATATATTATTGATTAATTAATTTAGTTTTTACTTGTCTGAGAACCTATGTCTCCTTTGACTCTAAATGATAATCTTGGTGGAGAGAGTGTCTTAGGTTTCAGGTCCCCCCTGTACACCCCACCCAGTACTTTCTGTACATCATGTCAGTTCTTTTTGGCAAAGTTTCAGCAGGAAAAATCAGCTTCTAACCTGATGGAGATTCTTTTATGCATGACTCTTTGTTTATCTCTTGCTATCTTTAATATTGTCACTTTAATTAAGGTATATCTTGGTATGAGTCTGTTTAGATTCATTTTATTTGTGAACCTCTGTACTGCCTGTACACATGAAATAGAAGGAAGGGGGCAGGGCATAGCTGTCAAAATAATAACACAAGTATTAAGAACAGGATATAGCAAAATGGTTAGAACCAGCTAAGTCCAAGGTGGTAAAAGAGTTGACTTCTGCTAAACCCTGAGCCTCATTATATGCTTATTATAAAATTAATTAAATGCCTCATCCACAAGCACCATGACAGTCCCAAGGCCTGCCATAAAAGACCAAAAAATGAGTGGTGTCCCACCTCCCGGAAATCCCCACCCCTTCTCCAAGATAATTGGAATGACTGTCCTACTCATTCAGTTCAGTTCAGTTCCGTCAGTCAGTTATGTACAACTCTTTGCAACCCCATGAATCACAGCATGCCAGGCCTTCCTGTCCATCACCATCTCCCAGAGTTCACTCAGACTCACGTCCATCGAGTCCGTGATGCCATCCAGCCATCTCATCCTCTGTCGTCCCCTTCTTCTCCTGCCCCCAATCACTCCCAGCATCAGAGTCTTTTCCAATGAGTCAACTCTTTGCATGAGGTGGCCAAAGTACTGGAGTTTCAGCTTTAGCATCATTCCTTCCAAAGAAATCCCAGGGTTGATCTCCTTCAGAATGGACTGGTTGGATCTCCTTGCAGTCCAAGGGACTCTCAAGAGTCTTCAACACCACAGTTCAAAACCATCAATTCTTCAGTGCTCAGCCTTCTTCACAGTCCAACTCTCACATCCATACATGACCACTGAAAAAACCATAGCCTTGACTAGACAGACCTTAGTCAGCAAGTACTGTCTCTGCTCTTGAAATTATCCAGCTCATAAAAACTAACCATCCCCACCCTTCAGGGCCTCTTTAACTTTCCAAAGAGATAATCCCATGCATTGAGGTTACTCTCTCACCTTCAGAGATGGCCCACAGTCTGTCTGTGAAGTATGTATCTGTCTAGATAAACCTTCTTTCACTTCACTATGACTTGGTTGAATTCTTTCCTGTATGATGCTAAGGAACCTCACTCAGGGACGCATCCCAGGCACTCACTGGAGACCTGGGACATGACCATTTTCTCATGACACATATTTTCCTACAATACATGGATATCTGTTTCTTCAGATTAGGGAAATCTTCAGCCATAGTTTTATCAAATACACTTTTCTATCATTTTTTTTTCCTTTTCTCATTCTAGAACTCTTATAATATGAATATTAGGAGGCTTGTTGTGTGTGATGTTGTATGTGATCTTCTTTCACTTCACTATGACTTGGTTGAATTCTTTCCTGTATGATGCTAAGGAACCTCACTCAGGGACGCATCCCAGGCACTCACTGGAGACCTGGGACATGACCATTTTCTCATGACACATATTTTCCTACAATACATGGATATCTGTTTCTTCAGATTAGGGAAATCTTCAGCCATAGTTTTATCAAATACACTTTTCTATCATTTTTTTTTCCTTTTCTCATTCTAGAACTCTTATAATATGAATATTAGGAGGCTTGTTGTGTGCGATGTTGTATGTGATGTTGTATACCAATCCAGAATACCTTAAACTAGCCTCATTTTCCAATTTTTTTATTTTTGTTTTTGCTATTATGATTGGTTTACTTTCAGTATTATATCTTCTAGATCATTTATTCATTCTGTATCACCTAATATGCCACTAATTTTTCTAATGTCTTTTTCATTTCAGTTATTGTATTCTTCAGCTCTGACTGGTTGGTTTTTTTTATACATATTTTCAAGTTCTTTCTTAAAATTTTTGTATGGAATAAGCCAACACAACATTGTAAAACAATTACCCTCCAAAAAAAAAAAGAAGTGAGAGAGAGAAGATTTTCTCTCTGTTCATTTATTCTTTCCCCTAACTTAGTTATTATTCTTATTACAATTGCTTTGGACTCTTTATCTCTTAAATTGCTTATCTCTCTTTCAATAGGGTTTTTTTCATGGATTATTTTCCCTGTTCTTTCATTTGAAACAAATTACTCCACACTTTCATTTTGTTAACTTTCTTTTTTTCTGTGATTCTAAGTAAAACTGTTACCTACCCCAGTCACGCAGTGTCCTTTTGTGGGAGTGTCCATGTACAGTCTATGTGTGCTCAGCAATGTTGATGGAAGCTCTGGATTTAAAGTGAGCAGGGGCCACATATTCCCTCAGGGTGTCCTGTCAGCTATCACCTTTTTGTTAGGTGGGGCTGGAGATGGAGGGGCTAGAGACATAGACAGGTGTGAGGTGGATTTCTCCTCTGCTCAGTGGACATCCCCACCCTGCTGGGGCAAAAGTATAACCTAAGAGGCTGTAATAGAAGCTCTGAGACAGCAGAATTTCCTCTGTATGTATAATTGCAGAGTCTGCTTTCACTGGGTTAGTGGCAGAAGCCAGAAGTGTTGATATTTCAACAATGATATGGTTACACTCCTGCCAATAACATGAGCCTCTGCCCTAGAGCTACATTCACTTATTCCATGTATGGACAAGGATATGCATCCTGGCAAAGGCTATGTCTGCCTTTGTGAGGCAGGTCTAAGTGTATGCTCTCTCTCTGGCATCAGCAGCCTCCATCCCAATGGAGAGCACCATGAGGGGCTGGATCAGGTGCCTGGTATAGGCTGGGATGTGCATTGGGATGGTCTCAGCAAACAGGTCAGAACTCCACAAGCTTTCAATGTGCTACCTTGGTTCTGTACCAGGAGTAAGTAAGCATGTGTCTTCATTTCTTACTAATCTTCATTTCTTACAGCCCTCCTATTGGTCTCATTTATTTTCCAAGCAGCTAAAGAGACTCACCTTCTTGGTATCAGATCCTAGGGCTAGGGTTCCTACTATGTGGTTTGACCTTGATCCCCAGGGAGGGTTCCTAAGCTTGTAACACCCTCCTCCTCTTCTGTGTCCCTGCTAGGAGTATGGGTTTCAAACAAGTTACTTCTCTTGCTTTCTTAACCACTTCTGTGTGGCTGTTTCTTTACAGCATTGGCTGTAGAAGAACCTCTTTCCAGCTTGCTTTGGCAAAAGTTGTCCCACATGTAGATGTATTCTGATGTATTCATGGGAGCATCTGAGTTCAGCATTGCCCTACTCTGTCATTTTCTCTGCACTGTATCCTTAATGCAATGGATTCTAAACTACTTATCTAAGTTTTGGATAAGCATGAATAATTACTATGTGAAGAACTTCAAAGAAAAACAACCCTCAGCTGATAAAGTTCATCAGCAGTCATATAAAAGAGAACTTTAATCTGAGTGACATGAAATTATCACCCCCCAAATCATCAACCATTCTTTTTTTACATATATAGTCAGTAAAATATAATTAAAAAAAAAAAAAAACACAAACTCTACTTTGTGCAAATCCTAGAGCAGAATCCTGTGGAGATTCTGTCAATGAGGTGACTTCCAATGATAGCCCTGGATATGCTAAGGCTTCCTTCTGTTCACATGAATGACTCATAAAGATCATTGAGGATGATGAAGGATCCATCAATGATTCAGAGATTAGAGAACCATAAAATCAAATGTGAGACCAGTGTAAGGGGATCAGAAAGGAAGATGTAGAGAAGAGAAGAAGGCTTAAGAATAGTATTGGAATTGTAGAAAACAAACAAACAAAAACATCATTCTCTGGAAAGTAAAGGTAGTTATATTTAGCCCAAGTCTAATCTCATTAAAGAGTAAAGAAAGATTATCCAGGATCTAGAATAGATGACTCTTGAGTATCCAGCATTTTCATTGATCCTCACCAACAATCAAAAGACGGCTTATTTTTAACTCAGAAAATCTAAGCCATGTGTGTATTACATTTGCTTTACCTGAGAGATAGTTAAAAATAGGCCAGAAGAGCAGCTGTATAGAGAGAAAAATTATGTTCCCTAGGATGCTGCTTTGAGGAAGACAGCTCCAAGCAAGAGAGCTCTTGGCAGCCCTCCCATGTTTAGGACCAAATAGAGACCATGGCTGAGTTAATCAGTCATAGCAAATTGCCCAAATTCTTACAAACTGTAAAAGAGCAGGGGAATTGTACCAAAGGGCATCAGGCAACCTTCAAGAAGATTCAGAGAATCAGGATGATGAACAAAGGATGAATCAACACAATTTATCCACATAAGAAGTGTATTATCTTATATGTAATCTGGACAGATTATATATATATGCACACACACACTACTGGATCTTATAATAGAATTAATTTAAAAAAATGTTTGAGAAGTATCCATGGAAACAGTATGATGGATAGAAGAAAGCTAATGGACCCTAAATTTTTTAATGATATTCATTCTTCCAGCAATTGTTGTTTAAATATGTGTGTGTGTGTGTGTGTGGGTGTGGGTGTGTGTGTATGATTGTACAATTTTATTGTTAGCATTTTAAAATATATCCCAAATAGAATTTTTGAAGTATGATAAATGAATGTTCTAATGTTTACTTCTAACACCCCAAGGGCTCATGTACTGTTCCCCTAAGGAACTACTTTAATCCTTGGGAGGAGCTCCCAAGAATATATGTGAAACTTGCAATGAAATGGAATGAGATGATCAGATGCATATTCCTCTGCTTTCAGTTTAAGAAATCAAATTTGATTCTCCCCCATTTAGAGATGTTTTTGAAATATATTCCAAATAAAACAAGCAAGATAATCATAATATATATGCTTTTCCTAAAACTGAGAATATTGTAAATTAAAAATTTGTCAATATATAATTTTCACCATATAAAGAAAAAAAAAGTGAAGTTTCTCTTTCATTAACTTTTTCTGTATAGTGGTGCTTTTTTTTTTTCTGGAATTCAGTGACTGATAAGTTTTAAAACATTAGTTCTCAAGTGTGTATGCCCAATGCATACAGCATCTTCTTTTGGGGAGAAGAATATGTTTTGAAACTTGTTAGAGGTGGAATTCACACAATGTTATGAATCTACTAAATTTCATTTCAATGCATACTTCAAAATAGTTCCATTTTTTTTTTACAAGTGGTTGACCAGTTTTCCCAGCACCACTTGTTAAAGAGATTGCCTTTAATCCATTGTAAATTCTTGCCTCCTTTGTCAAAGATAGGGTATCCATATGTACATGGATTTATCTCTAGGCTTTCTATTTTGTTCCATTGATCTATATTTCTGTCTTTGTGTCAGTACCATACTGTCTTGATGACTGTGGCTTTGTAGTAGAGCCTGAAGTCAGGCAGGTTGATTCCTCCAGTTCCATTCTTCTTTCTCAAGATTGCTTTGGTTATTTGAGGTTTTTTGTATTTCCATACAAATTGTGAAATTATTTGTTCTAGCTCTGTGAAAACTAGAACACCTTCTAACATCATACACAAAAACAAACTCAAAATGGATTAAAGATCTAAATGTAAGACCAGAAACTATAAAACTCCCAGAGGAGAAAATAGGCAAAACAGTCTCCAACATACATCACAGCAGGATCCTCTATGACTCACCTCCTAGAATATTGGAAATAAAAACAAAAATAAACAAATGGGACCTAATTAAAATTAAAAGCTTCTGCACAACAAAGGAAACTATAAGCAAAGTAAAAAGACAGCCTTCAGAATGGGAGAAAGTAATAGCAAGTGAAGCAACTGACAAACAACTAATCTCAAAAATGTATAAGCAACTCCTGCAGCTCAATTCCAGAAAAATAAACGACCCAATCAAAAAATGGACCAAAGAATTGAATAGACATTTCTCCAAAGAAGACATACAGATGGCTAACAAACACATGAAAAGATGCTTAATATCACTCATTATCAGAGAAACGCAAATCAAAACCACAGTAAGGTGCCATTTCACACCAGTCAGAATGGATGTGACCGAAGTCTACAAGCAATACGTGCTGGAGAGGGTGTGGAGAAAAGGGAAACCCTCTTACACTGTTGGTTGGAATGCAAACTAGTACAGCCAGTATGGAGAACAGTGTGGAGATTCCTTAAAAAACAAACAAACAAACAAACAAACAAAAAAACTGGAAGTAGATCTGCCTTATGACCCAGCAATCCCACTGCTAGGAATACACACTGAGGAAGCCAGAACTGAAAGAGACACGTGTACCCCAATGTTCATTCCTGCACTGTTTATAATAGCCAGAACATGGAAGCAACCTAGATGTCCATCAGCAGATGAATGGATAAGAAAGCTGTGGTACATATACACAATGGAATATTACTCAGCCATTAAAAAGAATACATTTGAATCAATTCTAATGAGGTGGATGAAACTGAAGTCGATTATACAGAGTGAAGTAAGCCAGAAAGAAAAACATCAATACAGTATACTAATGCATATATATGAAATTTAGAAAGAAGGTAATGACAATCCTCTAGGCAAGACAGCAGAAGAGACACAGATGTATAGAACAGTCTTTTGGACTCTGTGGGAGAGGGAGAGGGTGGGATGATTTTGGGAGAATGACATTGAAACATGTATAATATTATATATGAAATGAATCGCCTGTCCAGGTTTGATGCATCATACTGGATGCTTGAGGCTGGTGCACTGAGGTAACCCATAAGGATGGTATGGGGAGGGAGGAGGGAGGGGAGTTCAGGATGAGAAACACGTGTACATCCGTGGCAGATTCATGTCGATATATGGCAAAATTAATACAATATTGTGAAGTAATTAACCTCCAATTAAAACAAATAAATTTATATTTTAAAAAAGAAAAAAATAGTTTTTTTTTCTGTTCAGATGAATTTTATCTCAATTAAAAATAGTAAAATGCTAT
>SJYC01123858.1:0-22620 GCA_006408675.1 Madoqua kirkii | reverse complement strand
TCCCTGTACTTTACCATCACCCCGAGCTTGCTCAAAATCATGTCCATTGAGTCAGTGATGCTATCTCACTGTCTCATCCTGTTGTCCACTTCTCCTTTCACTTTGAATCTTTCCCAGCATCAAGTTTTTTTTCTATTGAGTCAGCATTTTACATCAGGTAGCCAAAGTATTAGAGCTTCAGCTTCAGCATCAATCTTTCCAATGAATATTCAGGATTGAATTCCTTTAGAATTGAGGGGTTTGACCACCTTGCAGTACAATGACTCTCTAGAGTCTTCTCCACACCACAGTTCAAAAACGTCAATTCTTTAGTGTTCAGCCTTCTTTATGGTCCAACTCTCACATCCATACATGACTGTTGGAAAAGCCTTAGCTTTATAGCTTTAACTATATGGATCTATGTCGGTTTTGTCTCTCCTTTTTAATATGTTGTCTGGGTTTGTCACAGCTTTTCTTTCAAGGAGCAAGCATCTTTTACTTTCATTGATTTCAGTTACCATCTGCAGTGATTTGAGGGCACAGGAAAATAACTTCTGTTATTGTTTCCATTGTTTCCCCATCTATTTGCCATGAAGTGATGGGACCAAATGCCATGATCTTAGTTTTCTGAGTGTTGAGCTTTAAGCCAACTTTTTACTATCCTTTTACTTTCATCAAGAGACTCTTTACTTGTCTTTGTTTTCTGCCATAAGGATAGTGTCATCTGCATATCTGAGATTATCGATATTTCTCCTGGCAATCTTGATTTCAGCTTGTGTTTCATCCAGCCTGGCATTTAGACTGATGCATATAGGTTAAATAAGCAGGGTGACAATATATAGCCTTGACATACTCCTTTCCTAATTTAGAACCAGTCCACTGTTCCTTGTCCAGTTCTGTTGCTTCTTGTCCTGCATACAGGTTTTGCAAGAGGCAAGTAAGATGGTCTGGTAGTTCCATGTCTTGACAAATTTTCCAGTTTGTTGTGAACTACACAATCGATGGCTTCATCATAGTCAAAGAAGCAGAAGTAGATGTTCTGGAATTATTTTGCCTTTTCTATAATCCAACAGATGTTGACAATTTGATCTCTGGTTCTTCATCTTTTCTAAACCCAGCTTGATCTTCTGGAATTTCTTAGTTCCTGTACTGTTGAAGCCTAGTTTGCAGAGTTTTGAGCATTGCTTTGCTAGCATGTGAAGTGAGTGTGTTTGTCTGGTAGTTTCTACATTCTTTGGCATTGCTCTTCTTTAGGACTGGAAAGAAAATTGACCTTTTCCAGTCCCATGGCCACTGCTGAGTTTTCCAAATTTGGTGGTATATTGAGTGCAGCACTTTCACAGAATCATCTTTTCGGATTTGAAATAGTTCAAAGCTAGAATTCCACCAGTTCCACTAGCTTGTATATACTGATGTTTCCTAAGAGCCACTTGACTTTGCACTCCAAGATGCCTGGCTCTTTATTAATGATCACATAATCGTGGTTATCTGGGTCATTAAGATCACTTTTTGTATAACTGTTCCATGTATTATTTTTTTTTTTCCATTGTCACCTCTTACTATTTTCTACTCCTGTTAGGTCCATACCATTTCTGTCCTTTATTGTGCCCTTCTTTGCATGAAATGCTCCCTTGGTATCTAATTTTTTGGAAGAGATCTCTAGTCTTTCCCATTCTATTGTTTTCCTCTATTTCTTTGCATTGTTCAGTTTGGAAGGCTTATTATCTCTCCTTGCTAGTTGTTGGAACTCTGCATTCAGATGGGTATATCTTTCCTTTTTTTTCTTAACCTTTCACTTCTCTTCTTTTCTCAGCTATTTATAAGGCCTCCTCAGACAACTGTTTTGTCTTTTTTATTTCTTTTCTTGGGAATGGTTTGATTACCACCCCGTCTACATTGGTATGAACTTCTGTTCACAGTTCCTTAGGCACTCAATCAGATCTAATTCCTTGACTATATTTCTCACTTCCACTGTGTAATCATAATGGATTTGATTTAGGTCATAATTGAAAAATTAATATTTATCTTGAGACAATACTTAGAAACATTGAAGTTAAATACTACAATTCTATTTTTTCAAAAATTTCTAAATGGACAGTGAAAACCTCTCAAAACACAAATGGTCACACATAGTGTATAACAATTTACAATAGGTTGTCTACACAAACATTCATATTTTTATTAAGCAAGTTAATTGAATTCGTGCTGATCTTTGAAAATATATTAATATTTCCAGGAATGAAAATACACCCAAATACAGGCAAAAGATGTGTATAAGAGACAGATCTAATACATTTTTCCTTAGATTATATTTAATGAAATTGCCAGCCTATGTGAACACTCGAAGATATATTAAAATTTAGAAAAATATATGGTCTTCATTTGCTCTATGCTTCTGAAAAGGTACTAGTTATAACTATTTTTATTTGAATGTACCTCATCTCCAAATTGCACTCACTTGTAAACACTGAGACATACACATGCTAGTAAAGTGATTTTCAGTTTGCTGTTGGACAGTTGCTCATTCATATCTGACTACGACCCATAGACTGCAGCACTCCAAGCTTCCCTGTACTTTACCATCACCCCGAGCTTGCTCAAAATCATGTCCATTGAGTCAGTGATGCTATCTCACTGTCTCATCCTGTTGTCCACTTCTCCTTTCACTTTGAATCTTTCCCAGCATCAAGTTTTCTTTCTATTGAGTCAGCATTTTACATCAGGTAGCCAAAGTATTAGAGCTTCAGCTTCAGCATCAATCTTTCCA
Organism: Madoqua kirkii; assembly: GCA_006408675.1. NCBI lineage: Eukaryota > Metazoa > Chordata > Mammalia > Artiodactyla > Bovidae > Madoqua > Madoqua kirkii. The sequence continues at coordinate 19,874 of SJYC01123858.1, read as the reverse complement.
ATGAATATTCAGGATTGAATTCCTTTAGAATTGAGGGGTTTGACCACCTTGCAGTACAATGACTCTCTAGAGTCTTCTCCACACCACAGTTCAAAAACGTCAATTCTTTAGTGTTCAGCCTTCTTTATGGTCCAACTCTCACATCCATACATGACTGTTGGAAAAGCCTTAGCTTTATAGCTTTAACTATATGGATCTATGTCGGTTTTGTCTCTCCTTTTTAATATGTTGTCTGGGTTTGTCACAGCTTTTCTTTCAAGGAGCAAGCATCTTTTACTTTCATTGATTTCAGTTACCATCTGCAGTGATTTGAGGGCACAGGAAAATAACTTCTGTTATTGTTTCCATTGTTTCCCCATCTATTTGCCATGAAGTGATGGGACCAAATGCCATGATCTTAGTTTTCTGAGTGTTGAGCTTTAAGCCAACTTTTTACTATCCTTTTACTTTCATCAAGAGACTCTTTACTTGTCTTTGTTTTCTGCCATAAGGATAGTGTCATCTGCATATCTGAGATTATCGATATTTCTCCTGGCAATCTTGATTTCAGCTTGTGTTTCATCCAGCCTGGCATTTAGACTGATGCATATAGGTTAAATAAGCAGGGTGACAATATATAGCCTTGACATACTCTTTTCCTAATTTAGAACCAGTCCACTGTTCCTTGTCCAGTTCTGTTGCTTCTTGTCCTGCATACAGGTTTTGCAAGAGGCAAGTAAGATGGTCTGGTAGTTCCATGTCTTGACAAATTTTCCAGTTTGTTGTGAACTAACTACACAATCGATGGCTTCATCATAGTCAAAGAAGCAGAAGTAGATGTTCTGGAATTATTTTGCCTTTTCTATAATCCAACAGATGTTGACAATTTATCTTGTCATTATTATCTGTTATTGACACAAATATGTATTGTTATTCACAGAAGTATAGAAAAGACTTCCAAGCACAGATGTCCTTAATATTCTTTCCACCCCATCCTTTGGTATACTGAACTGAATGGAACTGAATAGAACAGAAGCTATTTGTGTTCTATTTGCAGTGAGAAGAAAGTTAAGTAGGTAGATTCATAGAGAGAAATAATTTTTTTAATTGTATCAAATATTTCCATAAAATAAAGAATTAACAGGAGATAATCAAAGAAAATTTCTTGGAGAAAGAATTCAGATGAACATTAAATGCAATGAAGGGAGAGGGACATTGACATATGTGGAAAATTTTGGAGCAAATACAAAAAAACATATTATAAAAGCTTGAACAGAAAATAGCTAGTTCCATAACAGAATAGGGAAGCGTGTTTCTGCTATTTGTGGGAGGGGTGAATATTTGCTGAGTCATAGTCTACTGTATACCACTAAAGTGAGATGTGTCCAGTGATTCCTGGGTATGATAAAAGGGTGTTGCTCAGCAGAGCCACAGGGCATACTAGTAAGATATAAGCTAGAAGGGAGAAGGGAAGTCACATTTGAGATATTTTCCACCCAAATTAATGCCCTGAAATCTCTTTATCCATTCCAGTCCTCCAAGGCATTGCTTAGACTCAGTTCCTAACATGAATATATTTTCTGTAGATTTGGCTTTTGTTACTTCTCAACAGACATTTTAAAAAATCATTATTATACGTATTTACTTGGTTGCCTTGGGTCTTAGTTGCAGCATGGGAGATCTTTGTTGCAGATTGAGAACTCTTAGCTGTGGCATGTGGGTTCTAGTTCCCTGACCAGAGACTGAACCTGGGTTCTCTTCACTGAGGGTGAGGTATCTTAGCTACTGAACCACTAAGGAAGTCCCCTCAACAGTCATCTTATGTCTATATTTAGAGATAATAAAATTCCTCAAGAAGGTGTTTGTTTTTTTCATGCTCAGTCGTGTCCTATTCTTTGCAACCCTACCAACTGTAGCCCACCAGGCTCCTCTGTCCATGAGAATTTCCAGAAAAAAAAAAAAAAAAAACATTGGCATGGGTGAATATTTCCTCCTCCAGGGGATTTTCCTGATCCAGAGACTGAACTGAAATCTCCTGTGTCTTCCTCATTGGTGGATGGATTCTTTACCACTGCAATCCCCGGGAAAACTGCAGTGTTTGTAATCTTCCTTCTCCAAATTACTCAATCACACAATCCCCTTATCCAGTAATGGTAAGTATAAGCCATCTAGGTTAGGGACAGTCACTGTCTTTCTTCTCATTTCAAAAATCTAGGGACTTTCTTGGTAGTCCCTAGTGGTAAAGAGTGGTCCCCAGTGGTACAGAGTCCACTTGCCATTGCAGAGGACACATGTTCAATCCCTGGTTTGGGAAAATTCTACAGGCCTCAGAGCAACTAAATGCCTGTGCCACAATTGCTGGGCCCTTGCTCTAGAGACTGCACTGCAACTGCTGAAGCCAATACACATAGAACCTCTGTTCACAAGACAAGCCGCAACAATAAGAAGCCTGCGCACACAGTAAAGAGTAGCCCCGGCTCACCACAACTACAGTAAGCCCAAGCACAGCAGTAGTGACCCAGTACAGCCAAAAGTAAATAAATAAAGGAAATCTATGGACGTGCACCTTTCTCATGGTTTTAGAACTTATCTGCAACATCATTCTTTCCTACCTCACCCCCTTGCCTACATGTTGAAAAAATCAGTCAATAACTTCCTCTCTTTTATTTTAATTTTCATGCTCCATTGATATTTCTCTTGAAATTATAAATATATTTAGAATACTTCTTAATTTAGATAATAACAAATAATAAACAACAATAATAAAAAAGCTTTCTCTCTTCCCTGGTACAATTTCCAGCACTGGTCTTATTTCTCTGTTTCTTTTAACCAATAAAACTCCTAAGATACATCAGTATGAATCAGCTTGGGGTGCCTAAATAAAATGAGAGTACTGAATATGAAAGTGAAAAGGTGAAACAAACAAATATTAAAGTAAATGATCATCATATAGTACATTAAAAAAAAAAAAAAAAGAAAGTCAATAACTTCCTCTCTTTTATTTTAATTTTCATGCTCCATTGATATTTCTCTTGAAATTATAAATATATTTAGAATACTTCTTAATTTAGATAATAACAAATAATAAACAACAATAATAAAAAAGCTTTCTCTCTTCCCTGGTACAATTTCCAGCACTGGTCTTATTTCTCTGTTTCTTTTAACCAATAAAACTCCTAAGATACATCAGTATGAATCAGCTTGGGGTGCACTAAATAAAATGAGAGTACTGAATATGAAAGTGAAAAGGTGAAACAAACAAATATTAAAGTAAATGATCATCATATAGTACATTAAAAAAAAAAAAAAAAGACTACTCATTAGAAACACCTGAAGTTCTGAAGGGAAAAAGCAATACCTGAGTATTTGTATTAAATTTTTTTTTCCAGAAAATTCTGATATGCATCTGAATAATCAAAAGTGATTACAGGGTTTTCTATTAGATCCTAATTTTGGCAATATAGAGTTCTATTATTTTTTTGTTGACTAATCATGGTACAATGATATTAAGTGAATAATAGTTACATAATCACAATAGTAAAAGATGCTTATCAGTTTTCACAATCAATAGACAAAAAAATAAAAGAATTACGATTACAAGTCATAATGGGAATATGACTAACTTAAATATATAAAATAATTACATACATGAGGGTGCAGGTCAAGCAGAGGGATGTGATAACTGGAAGTGCATGCATGTATATTTTATCATTCAGCCAGTCAGTCTATGTCTTTTCATTGGTGCATTTAATCCATTTAACTTTAAGGTAATTATGGATCCTAATTTAATTATTTTGGGCTTATTTTCTGTAGGTATTTTCCTTCTCTTGTGTTTCCTGCCTAGAGAAATTCCTTTAGCATTTGTTTTAAAGATGGTTTGGTGGTGCTGAATTCTCTTAATTTTTGCTTGTCTCAAAGTTTCTTATTTCTTCATCATATCTGGAGAGTCTTGATGGGTAGAGTATTCTTGGTTGTAGGTACTTCTCTTTCATCACATTAAATACATCATGCCATTCTCTTCTGGTTTACAGAGTTTCTGTTGAGAAATCAGCTGATAGCTTGATGGGAGTTCCCTTGGCTAGATGAACCTTTGTTGGCAAAGTAATGTCTCTGCTTTTTAATATGATGTCTAGGCTGGTCATAACTTTCCTTCCAAGGAGTAAGCATCTTTTAATTTCATGGCTGCACTGAACATCTGCAGTGCTTTTGAAACACAAAAATAAATAAATAAAATCAGCCACTGTTTCCCCATCTATTTGCCATGAAGTGATGGGACTGGATGCAATGATGTTAGTTTTCTGAAGGTTGAGCTTTAAGCCAACTTTTTCACTTTCCTCTTTCCCTTTCATCAAGAGACTCTTTAGTTCTTCTATCACTTTCTGCCATAAGAGTGATGTCATCTGCATATCTGTGGTTATTAATATTTCTCCCAGCAATCTTGATTCCAGCTTGTTCTTCTTCAAGCCTAGCATTTCTCATGGTGTACTCTGCATATAAGTTATATATATATTAGCTCTAGTAGGTTTTGGGTAAGCATTTCCTGCATCTTTTCCATCTTTGCCTCCATTATTTTCCTGAGAAAAACAGTCTTGCTCTGGTGAGCAGGGCCTTGCTCAGTAAAGCTTTAATTCAATTATCTGTTGATGGGTGGGGCTGCACGCCCTCCCTTGTAGTTGTTTAGCCTGAGGCAACCCAGCCCTGGTGTTTACAGACTCTCTGGCATTGTTAATGGTGACCTCCAAGAGGTTTACAGCAAGGGGGAACTTCCCGTGCCCTGTCCCTGTGGTAAGCTGCTGATAACCCCTGTCTCCACAGAAGGCCTTCCAACACTAGCAGGTATTTTTGGTTCAGTCTCCTGTGGAGTCACTGTGCTTCTCTCTGTGTCTTGGTGAATGCAAAATTTGTTTGTGCCCTCCAAGGCTGGAGTCTCTATTTTTGCCAGTCCTCAGGACATTCTGTAATCAAATCCTGCTGGCTCTCAAGGCCAGATTCCATGGGAATTCATAGTCCCTTTGCCGGATCTTCAGGGTGAGAACCTGGGGTTCACAACCTTCACAACAGTGAGAGAGCTTCTTTGGGATTATTGTTCTCTAGTGGGTGGGTCACCCACCAGGCAGATACAAGGCTTGATTTTATGGAGATTGCTCCCCTCCTACCATTTTGTCATAGATTCTTTGTCTTTGGATGTGGGTTATTCTTTTTAAGGTGGGTTCCAGCATCCTCCTGTCAATGATTGTTCAGCAACTAGCTGCAATTTTGGTGCTCTCAAAGAAAGAGATGAATACATGGCCTTCTCTCAAGAGACTTTTGAAAATTTTGATTTGCCTTTTATTTTGATGAAATGTGTTTCTTCATTAGTGTACCAATACGTTATAGTAACAAACATCAAAACTCAGGGGGCTCAGCTAGTCTAGACTTGGTTCAATTGGGTTTTTATCCTAGCTGTGAACTGAGTTCCTCTGTTTTTTATTATTTTCATTTCTTCAAGCACCTGTGGTATCTTGCTCTTATGAAGAAAGAAGTGCCAAAGGCCAAATCAAATTCGAGAATATGTCAAGTTCTGCTCCCATAATTTGCACTACTATCCCCCCAGTCAAGTCTTATGGCTAAAACCAGCATCAGTTGGACAGCAAAACATGCTCCTCTTGTGGAAGAAAATAGGCATGAATATTTGCTAAGTGATAATCTAACCTACCACCCTTGGGTTTCATGATACTATACAGGCTTATTTTGTTGCCCTGACTGCTCCATTTTACAGATAAACTATCTGTTGTTGTTGTTGTTGTTGTTCTACTTATTTCACAACATCTATGCCTCATATTTGTTCCAATAGACAGAAATCTGTGCCTGCTCCACTATAGGTCATTGTTTCAATCTCTTCAGATTTGAAGAGATCCTGAGCTAAAATGCTGTTGAATTCAACTTATGGAAACTTTGTAAACAAAAATAGGCCTTACCTACACCTTTTTCCCCATTTTTATTTTTATTTTTCTAAGATATACATATGGAGAAGGCAATGGCACCCCACTCCAGTACTCTTGCCTGGAAAATCCCATGGATGGAGGAGCCTGGTGGGTTGCAGTCCATGGGGTCACTAAGTCAGACACGACTGAGCAACTTGATTTTCACTTTTTACTTTCATGCATTGGAGAAGGAAATGGCAACCCACTCCAGTATTCCTGCCTAGAGGATCCCAGAGATGGTGTAGCCTGGTGGGCTGCCATCTATGGGGTCACACAGAGTCAGACACGACTGAAGTGACTTAGCAGCAGCAGCAGCAAGATATACATAACATAAAAAATTAGTATCTTAATTATTAAGTGTATTTAGTTCAGTGATATTTGGTGATTGTTTAGTTGCTAAGTCATGTCCGACTCTTGCAACCCCATGGATGTAGCCTGCCGGGCTCCTCTGTTCATGGGATTCTCTAGGTAAGTGAGTAGGTGAGGTAGGTGAAGTCGCTCAGTCATGTCTGACCCTTTGCTACCCCATGGACTGTAACCTACTAGGTTTCTCTGTCCATGCGATTCTCTAGGCAAGAATACTGGAGGGGACTGCCATTTCCTTCTCCAAGGGATCTTCCCGATCCAGGGATCGAACCTGGGTTTCCTGCATTGGAGGCAGATTCTTTACAAACTGAGCTACAAGGGAAGCCTCAACTGAGCTACCTCAGTGGTATTTAGTACATTCTTATTGTTGTAAAAACCATTGCCAGTATCCATCTCCAGAACTCTTTTCATCTTGCAAAACTGAACCTCTGTGCTGATTACACAACAACTCCCCATTCACCTCTTCCCCTAGCCCTTAGTAATCATCGTTTTACTTTCTGTTTTCAGGAATCTGTCTACTCTAGACACCTCAAATAAATGTGATCATACAATATATTTCCTTTTGTGACTGACATTTCATTTAGCATAATTTACCCAAGGTTTTTCCATATTAAGGCATGTGTCAGAGTTGTCTTCCTTTTTAAGGCTGAATAATATTTCAATATATGTATATACCATATTCAGGTCATCTATTCATCAGTCAATGGACACTTGGATTGCTTCTACACTTTGTTGTTTATTAATAATTCTATCAATACTATGAGCATGCATGTAAAAAAATATCTGTTTGAGATCTTGCTCTCTGTTATTTTGACTATATACTCTGAAGTGGAATTGATTAATATTATGGTAGCTGTATTTTTAATTATTTGAAGAAATGTTATACTCTTTTCCACATGGTAAGTCATTTCAGTTCTGTCTGACCCTTTGTGATCCCATGGACTGTAACCTGACAGGCTCCTCTGTTCATGGGATTCTCCACACAAGAATACTGGAGAGGGTTTCCATTTCCTTCTGTAGTGGCTGCTTATTTACATTCTCACAGATATCTTTCCATTTATGTCTCTAATTGCTTTCAGAAATGTTTTTAAATTTTCTTTGTACAATATTTTATGTCATTATTAATAGTTATATTAATTTGTATTATATTACTTTCATTTAGTTTGTAATTTTTTTTCTTATTTTACCTTTTTTTATTGCCTAGAAATGCAACTGACTTTGTGTATTGATTTTGTACCCTGCTACTTTACTGAATTGATTAATTTCAGCAGTTTCTTAAATGGAATCTTTGGGATTTCTATACATAAGATCATATTATCTATAAACAAAGATTACTTCTTCCTTTCCAGTTTAGATGGCTTTAATTTCTATTTTTACCTGCTCTGGCTAGGACTTGCAACACTATATTTAATAAAAGTGAAAAACAGACATGTTGCCTTGCTCTTAATTTAGTGGAAAACTTTCAGTCCTTCACTCAGTATAATGTACATCATGAGCTTTCCATAATCATCTACTGTGTTGAGATAATTTCTATTCCTAGTTGGTTGAGACCTTTTATTATGAAACTATATCGATTTTTTTTTTTCAAACGCTTTCTCTGTTTCAATTGAGATAATCCTGTGTGTTTTATTTTGTATTTTAATATACTGGGTCACACTAATCAATTCTTGCATATTGAACCATCTTTACATTCCAATAATACATTTCACTTGGTTATGACAAAATATTTTTAATATGTTGCTGAAGTTGGCTTGTTGCTGTTTTCTTGAGGATGTTGCACAAATATTCAGATGAGGTATCCATCTATAGTTGTCTTTTACTGAAATGTGTTTGCCTGGCTTTGGTTTCAAAGTAATTTCAGAGCACAAAATTACAGAATTCTTCATTTGTTTTTGGTAAAAATGTTTGAGATAGACTGGTTAGAATTTTCTCTCAATGTTTATTAGAGTTAATTGGTAGAATCATCAAAACTAGGGCTTTTCTTTTTTAGGGGATTTTTTTACTGATTCAATATCCTTACTATAGGTCTAGTCATATTTTCTGTTTCTTCATGGTTTAGTCTTAGTAGGTTTTGTGTTTCCAGAATTTGTCCATTATATCTAGGTTATCTAATTTGTTAGTATACAATTGATCACAGTAGTCTATTACCAGTTCAGTTCATTCACTCAGTCACGTCTGACTTTGCGACCCCATGGACTGCAGCATGCCAGGCCTCCCTGACTATTACCAACTGCTGGAATTTACTCAAATTTATGTCCATTGAATCAGCAATCCCATCCAACTATCTCATCCTCTGTCATCCCCTTCTCCTCCTGCCTTCAATCTTTCCCAGCATCAAGTTCTTTTCCAATGAGTCAGTTCTTCACATCAGATGACCAAAGTATTGGAGTTTTATCTTGAGCATCTGTCCTTCCAGTGAACACCCAGGACTGGTCTTCTTTAAGATGGACTGGTTGGATCTCCTTGCAGTCCAAGGGACTCTCAAGAGTCTTCTCCAACACCATAGTTCAAAAGCATAAATTCTTTGGCTCTCAGCTTTCTTCACAGTCCAACTCTCACATCCATACATGACTACTGGATAAACTATAGCTTTGACTAGATGGACCTTCATTGGCAAAGTAATGTCTCTGCTTTTTAATATGCTGTCTAGGTTAGTCATAACTTTCCTTCCAAGGAATATGTGTCTTTTGATTTCATGGCTGCAGTCACCATCTGCAGTGATTTTGGAGCCCCCCAAAATCAAGCCTGTCACTGTTTCCACTGCTTCCCTATCTATTTGCCATGAAGTGATCGGACCAGATGCCATGATCTTAGTTTTCTGAATGTTGAGTTTTAAGCCAAATTTTTCACTCTTCTCTTTCATTTTCATCAAGAAGCCCTTTAATTATTCACTTTCTGCCATAAGGGTAGTGTCAGCTGCATATCTGAGGTTATTGATTTTCACCTGCCAGTCTTGATTCCAGCTTGTGTTTCATCCATGATATACTCTGAATATAAATTAAATAAGCAAGGTGGCAATTACAGCCTCGATGTGCTTCTTTCCCTATTTGGAACCAGTCTGTTGTTCTATGTCCAGTTCTAACTATTGCTTCCTGACCTGAATACAGGTTTCTCAAGAGGCAGGTCAGGTGGTCTGATATTCCCATCTGTCTCAGAATTTTCCAGTTTATTGTGATCCACACAGTCAAAGGCTTTGGCATAGCCAATAAAGTAGAAGTTTTTCTGGAAATCTTTTGCTTTTTTGATGATCCAGTATATGTTGGCAATTTGATCTCTGGTTCCTCTGCCTTTTCTAAATCCAGCTTTAATATCTGGAAGTTCACGGTTCATGTACTGTTGAAGCCTGGCTTGGAGAATTTTCAGTATTTCTTTACTAATATGTGAGATGAGTGCAATCGTGCAGTAGTTTGAGCATTATTTGGCATTGCCTATTATATTGCCTAAGACTATTATAATCCTTCTTATTTCATAGATTTGATAATAAAGTTCTCATTTTTATTTCTAATTTTAGTAATTTGAGTCTATTTTTCTTAGTCCAGCTAGCTAGAGGTTTGTCAAGCCTCTGCTAGCTTTGGGTTTGGTTTATTTTATCTTTCTAGTTCTTGAAGTTGTAAAATGCCCTTGCAATTTCTTCTTTAGTACACTGGTTGCTTAACAGTGTGTTCTTTAAGCTCCAAAACTGTATGTATTTTCCAATTTTCCTTCTGTTACTGATTTTTAACTTCATGTCATTGTGGTCAAATAAGATACTTTGTATAGCATTTATATATTTACATTTATTGACTTTTAATTTGTCTTAAAATATATGGCCTGTCTTGAAGAATGACCCATGTGTTCTTGAGAAGAATGTGTACCTAGTTGTGGTTGGGTAAAATGATCAACATATGTGTGTTAGATATAGTTGCTTATTTTTGTTGTTCAACCTCATTCACTCTGTCATTAAACTGATACTTTCATCTTTGCTTACAAGAATGCCGAAGTTTCCTTTTCCACCCTAATAAATACTTATGTAGTTGAGAACTCTAACACATTTATAAAGGGAGCAGGTATCACCAATATAAATGATAAGTGACAAGTTTGCAGTTTAATGATAGGCTGATGAAAGAAAGTAGAGATGCATGAGAAAAATCATAATCTGCTGGATAGCCTATGGTTTATATGGATGCAAATAAGTGAAACAAATTTAAAACCTAATAAAGGTTTAAGTGCCAGAATTTCATGTTTTTAATAAAACAATAAAACTAGGAGTAGTAGTATCCATAAAATGTTTAATTATGCAGTGCAAAAATATGTGTGTGTTTAAGAACAAATGCAGTATTTCCTATATGTATTTAATATGAGAGACCTAGTCGTCTAAGCTGCATATGAATACCTTGATTAAAAGCAAGCCTCAAATTATTTTTTAAATATTCAGATAAGACTTAAACAAACAAAACTCAACATATTTATTTTAATATTATGTTTTTTAATATCCTTAACCCTTTGAAAAGAATTTAAGTAACATCAGTATACATCCCATACTTTGTTTACTTGCCTTTGGGTGATAGATTCCTTTGCTTTGCTGAAAAATAAGATTAGTGCAAATTATGCATGCTCAGTTGCATTTCTACTCTCTTTGAGGTTCTCTAAGTGTACACTATTCATTGTTTATGAAATATTTCCTTTGTAAAGCTGTTTTGAAAGCCTGAAATGGAACATGATGCTTCTGTGGAACACTCTGTTATAGATTTTGCTTTTCCTTCTAGAGAGATTCTATTTTAAATATTAACGTATTTCTGCTGAGATATCTTCCACATCCTTCTGTAAATTTCAATACATCATCATCACTAATGTGACACAAAATTTACTTGACTGAACAGAATCACAGCAACAAAATTTTGCTGTGGTTGAATTAGTCAGGGCTGTATTCTTACATTTATCATAAAATAAAAATGTCCTTCCCAGGGCATGTCTGACCTGTATCTGTTCTTCCCCTAGTTCAGCATTTTTATACAAATACAGCATGGCTGAACTTAAAATGGTTTATAATAGCCAGGACATGTAAGTGACCTAGATGTACATCAGCAGATGAATGGATAAAAAAAGCAGTAGTACATATGCACAATGGAGTATTACTCAGTCATTAAAAAGAATACATTTGAATCAGTTCTAATGAGGTGGATGAAACTGGAGCTGATTATGCAGACTGAAGTAAGCCAGAAAGAAAAACACCAATAGATTAAATAGAGTATACTAATGCATATATATGGAATTTAGAAAGATGGTAATGATAACCCTGTAGACGAGACAGCAAAAGAGACACAGATGTATAGAACAGTCTTTGGACTCTGTGGGAGAGGGAGAGGGTGGGATGATGTGGCAAAATGGCATTGAAACATGTATAATATCATATAAGAAATGAATCGCCAGTCTAGATTCAACGCAGTATACAGGATGCTTGGGCCTGGTGTACTGGGATAACCCAGAGAGATGGTATGGGGAGAGAGGTGAGAGGGGGGTTGAGGATTGGGAACACATGTACACCCATGGTGGATTCGTGTTGATGTATGGCAAAACCAACACAGTATTTTAAAGTAGTAATAATAATAATAAATTAAAAAAAAAAAGCTGCACCCCACACACACAAATAGTTGTCTAATATCTATCTAAAATTAGGTATGAGTCAAAGGCATGTATAGTTAAATAAGTTACACAGGCCATGTTTGCATATTTGAAAGATTAGGGAATGTTATTTGATTCAATAAATATTCATGAACTCTAATGCTAGGGACTATGTGAAATACTAGGAATTCAAGAAATTAAATATGTGAAATACTTGGAATTCAATTATTTTTTTATGGTCTCCATAGGCTCATTCATAAGGAATCAGATAAATAGTTAGTAGACATTCATCACACATCAAAACCACCAAATAATTTGTAAATCATTAAATTTGCCTCATAAAGGATGGGGAAAAATTGATTTAGGGTGAGGTTCAAAAAAAGGGGTGAAATTTGAATTGAGCCCTAGAAGATTAGTTGTATTTTGTCTGGCAGAGAAAAAGATGAAAAGTAACTTATAAAGGAGTAGAATGAGAGAAGGGAATGGCAGGCCACTTCAGTATTCTTGCCTTGAGAATTCCATGAACAGTATGAAAAGGCAAGATGATAGGATACCAAAAGAGGAACTCTCCAGATCATTAGGTACCCAATATGCCACTGGAGATCAGTGGAGAAATAACTCGACAAAAAATGAAGGGATGAAGCCAAAGCAAAAACAATACCCAGTTGTGCATGTGACTGGTGATAGAAGCAAGATCTGATGCTGTAAAGAGCAATATTGCATAGGAACCTGGAATGTCAGGTTCATGAATCAAGGCAACTTGGAAGTGGTCAAATAAGAGATGGGAAGGGTGAACATTGACATTCTAGAAATCAGTGAACTAAAATGGACTGGAATGGCTGAATTTAACTCAAATGACCATTATATCTACTACTGCAGGCAGGAATCCCTCAGAAGAAATGGAGTAGCCATCATGGTCAACAAAAGAGTCCAAAATGCAGTACTTGGATGCAATCTCAAAAACGACAGAATGATCTCCGTTCGTTTAAAAGGCAAACCATTCAGTATCACAGTTATCCAAGTCTATGCCCCAACCAGTAATGCTGAAAAAGCTGGAGTTGAATGGTTTTATGAAGATCTACAAGACCTTTGAGAACTAACACCCTCAAAATATGTCCTTTTCATTACAGGGGACTAGAATGCTAAAGTAGGAAGCCAAGAAACACCTTGAGTAACAGGCAAATTTGGCCTTGGAGTGGGGAATGAAGCAGGGCAAAGACTAATAGAGTTTTGCCAAGAAAATGCACTGGTCATAGCAAACACCCTCTTCCAACAACACAAGAGAAGACTCAACACATGGACATCACCAGATGGTCAACACCAAAATCAGACTGATTATATTTTATGCAGCCAAAGATGGAGAAGCTCCATACTGTCAACAAAAACAAGACCAGGAGCTGATTGTGGCTCAGATCATGAACTCCTTATTACCAAATTCAGACTCAAATTGAAGAAAGTAGGGAAAACCGCTAGACCATTCAGGTATGACCTAAATCAAATCCCTTATGATTATACAGTGGAAGTGAGAAATAGATTTAAGAAACTATGGGGGTGATGGGTATATTCACATGTCAAACTTATCAAAATGTACATTTTCAATATGTACAGTTATGCTGGGCTGTGCTAAGTCGCTTCAGTTATGTTCAACACTTTGCGATCTCATAGACCATAGTCCACCAGGCTCCTCTGTCCATGGGATTCTCCAGACAAGAATACTGGAGTGGATTGCCATTTCCTACTCTAGGGGATCTTCCCGACCGAGGGATCGAACCCAGCTCTCTTAAGTCTCCTGCATTGGCAGATGGGTTCTTTCCCACTAGCATCACCTAGGAAGCCCATGTGTAAATTATACTTCAATAAAGCTGTGAGAATTTTTAATGTTCCTGGATTCACCAGGGGAAGAAAGCAATACACTATGGATGTCTAACACCTTGTCTTCTAAGGAACTGCTTAAAGAGAAATAACGCATATGATTTTTAAATCAGGAAATTCATCTTAGGTTCAGCATGTGTAAAATTAGAAGGACGATATAAAATTCTTCAAATATTTTTCTTAAATTAATATAAAATGTGGGACCTATTTTCTGGGATTTTTTAAATGATGTTTAACAAATGGGAATGTATTTGGAATCCAAGTTTTAATCTTAAGTAAATTTTCTAAAACAATGATAATGAGTAAAATCAATGTTTATGCAAATTCATTTGCATGCAGGAAAAACATTTAGTAATTTCTTTTGTAAACCATGTGACCAAAAAATATATACTTCAAGTATACCTTTAAAAAAATATCTTGTGCATCCTTCGACCCAATAATTCCATATCTAGTACTTTTCCTGGAAATAAAGTCACAGGCACACTCAAGATTATTATGGATAAGAATGTTCATTACAATGTTATTATAATATGAAGAATTGCAATCAATCTAAATGTTTTGATAAATTATGGCTTATTAGTGCAATTCAACTTGAAATAGACATTAGACTATTGTAGAATATTTGGTGTCAGCGAGGAATGTTCACTGTATATTTTAAGTGAGAAAAACAGTATAGATAAAAACTCAGCAGTGGCCACAGGACTGGAAAAGGTCAGTTTTCATTCCAGTCCCAAAGAAAGGCAACACCAAAAAATGCTCAAACTACCACACAATTGCGCTCATCTCACACACTAGCAAAGTAATGCTCAAAATTCTCCAAGCCAGGCTTCAGCAGTACATGAACCTTGAACTTCCAGATGTTCCAGCTGGTTTTAGAAAAGGCAGAAGAACCAGGGATCAACTTGCCAACATCCCTTGGATCATCGAAAAAGCAAGAGAGTTCCAGAAAAACATCTCTTTCTGCTTTATTGACTATGTCAAAGCCTTTGACTATATGGATCACAACAAACTGTGGAAAATTCTGAAAGAGATGGGAATATCAGACCATCAGATGGCCTGGTATCAGATGAGCAAACTATTGGAGCTTCAGCTTCAGCATCAGTCCTTCCAGTGAATATTCAGGCTTGATTTCCTTTAGGATTGACTGGTTTGAACTATTGACCATCCAAGGGACTCTCAAAGAGTCTTCTCCAAGACCACAGTTTAAAAGCATCAATTCCTCACACAGTTTTCTTTATGGTCCAACTCTCACATCCATACATGACTACTGGAAAAACCATAGCTTTGACTAGATGGACCTTTGTTGGCAAAGTAATGTCTCTACTTTTTAATATGCTGTCTAGATTGGTCATGACTTCCATGGTGGCTCAGACAGTAAAAGCATCTGCCTACAATATTCGAGACCCGGGTTCTATCCCTGGGTTGGGAAGATCCCCTGGAGAAGGAAATGGCAACCCACTCCAGTGTTCTTGCCTGAAAAATCCCATGGACGGAGGAGCCTGGCAGGCTACAGTCCATGGGGTCGCAAAAAGTAGGATACAACTGAGCAACTTTGCTTCACTACGTTGGTCATAACATTTCTTCCAAGGAACACTTGTCTTTTAATTTCATGGTTGCAGTCACCATCTGCAGTGATTTTGGAGCCCCAAAAATAAAGTCTGTCACTGTTTCCACTGTTTCCCCATCTATTTACCATGAAGTAATGAGACCAGATGCCATGGTCTTTGTTTTCTGAATGTTGAGTTTTAAGCCAGATTTTTCACTATCCTCTTTCACTTTCATCAAGAAGCTCTTTAGTTCTTCTTTGTTTTCTGCCGTAAGAGTTGTGTCATCTGCCTATCTGAGGTTATTGATATTTTTCCTGGCAGTCTTGATTCCAGCTTGTGCTTCATTCAGCCTGGCATTTCACATGATGTATTGTGCATGTAAGTTAAATAAGCAGAGTGACAATATACAATCTTGACATACTCCTTTCCCAATTTGGAAACAGTCCATTGTTCCATGTCCAACTGTAACTGTTGCTTCTTGACCTGCATACAGATTTCTCAGAAGGCAGGTAAGGTGGTCTGGTATTCCTATCTCTTGAAGAATTTTCCACAGTTTGTTGTGAACCACACGGTCAAAGGTTTTAGCATAGTCACTGAAGCAAAAATAGATATTTTTTCTGGAATTCTCTTGCTTTTTCTATGATCCAGGGAATGTAAGCAGTTTGATTTCTGGTTCCTCTGCCTTTTCTAAATCCAGCTTGAACATCTGGACGTTCACGGTTCACATACTATTGAAGCCTAGTTTGGAGAATTTTAAGCATTACTTTGCTGTCGTGTGAGGGTAATTTTGTAGAGCTTGAACATTCTTTGGCATTGCCTTTCTTTGGGATACAGTCTATAATCATTAGTCTTTACAGAGTCTGTATTTATCCCGTTTAGTGTTAACAAGCCTATATTTCACTGCAGAAATTATGCTGCCCAGAACTCCTGAAAGTGTCACATAATAGCCAGTACAAATATCCTTTTAATATGCAAAGATGTCTGAACTCCAAGGCATATGCCCCTGAGAGTTTCAGGTAAGGTATTTGGGACAATATTTTGTGATTAGAGAAAACGAGGAAGGAAGGGAGGGAGGGAGGAAAAGAAGAAAATGTTTATAATCTGGGTGGAATAAAAAAAGTTCTGAAAAGGGTGCCGAAGGCAAATTATATGTGAACACGTTGGTTGTTTAGTCAGGTCAGACTTTTTGCAACCCCATGGACTATAACCCGCCAGGCTCCTCTGTCCATGCAATTCTTCACAAGAATACTGGAGTGGGTAGCCATGTCCTTTTCCAGATCTTCCCAACCCAGGAATTGAAGCTGGGTCTTCTGCATTGCAAGCAGTTTCCTCACCATCTGAGCCACCAAATTAATGCAAGAAGGGGTTAAATTTAACTTTTGCTGTCTTTCTGTCAAAGCTCTTCAGCCAAAGGCCACCAAACACACAAACTAGGTCCATAACTTGTGCAGGGAAAGAGGCTGAACCCCAGGAGGCAACCTTGGGGTGTGTCAGTGAGGGGGGGTTAGAGAGTGCTGTTTGCAGAATGTAGGATTTAATGTGTGCTTTGGGGAAGAGGCTGGGAGCCCTCAGAAACTGGAGGCAAGTCTATGACTTGATATTCCAATAGGTCATCTCTCTAGGGAGGAGGGAATAGAAGGAGGAGAGAAGAAGCCGGTAATCCTCTTGGACAAGAAAAGGGGGTGTTTGGCCCTGTCTGGGAAGCCATGACTTTGTCTGTGCTCAGACGTTCTTAGGAAGTGGCCTGGCCTTGCCTGGAAACTCACGGTGCTGGAGGACCCTCATGCTGGTGTTTTATGCCTGGTAGGGGCACAGATGGCCCAGCTCTGAGTGCCAGGCCGCTTCTCTTCTAACTCAGTATCTGGCATGGAAAACCCATGGGCAGAAGAGCCTGGCGGCTACAGTCCACAGGGCTGCAAAGTGTTGGACACAGAAAAATTGAGCAGAAAGCCCTCTCCCCAACCAATCAGCACCACAGACCCATTATTAACATCTTCCCTCCATGTGATAAGCTTGCAATATGGTGAAGCTGATGAGCCAGCATTGACATATTACCATTACCCAAAGTCCATAGTTTTACATTAGGGTTCATTCTTTGCATTGTACAGTTCTATGAGTTTTGACAAATATATAATGGTGAGTTTACACCATTACTGTATCATACAGAATAGTTTCACTGCCCTGAAAATCTCCTATGGTCCAACTATTCATCTGTCTCCACCTCCCCACGGCTGCAGGTAGTGAAAGTGAAGAAAGTACCTCCTCCCCGCCGCTGCCCCCCCAGCCCCAGGTAACTGATGTTTTACAACATCTCCATAGTTCTGCCTTTTCCAGAATGCCATTTCAAACTGGCTTCTCTCATTTCCTGTGTCTGAGGTTCCTCTGTGTCCTCTTGCAGCTTGAAAACTCTTCTTTTTTTATTACTGAATGATGTTCCATTGTTTGTCTTCCAAATTTTGTATTCCACGGTTCCAGGCTCTTGCGTTGTAAACATCCTTGCCATAAGCATGGTTGCAAACATTTTGCCACACAACTAACTGGCCTTAAGGCAATTTTCTCAAAAAGACAAAATAACAAAACATAAAAGAGGGACATTATAAAGGACATAGTGAAACATAAGAAATGAATAACAACATTTAAAAGACTTCATTGTGAAATGCAAAAGATTTGAATACATTTAAAATGTGTGTAGCTTCATGACAATACTCCGTAAATAACTGGTTTTATTTTGGGTTTTGCTTGTCTAAGCACCTCTCTTCCAAGTCTTTCATTCACAGTATTTTATACTTTTTTCTTCTTGTTGATTTTTCTCCTCCTTTGGCTTTGCACAGGTTTTTTTTTTTTTTTCACTAAAATATCTTCCTTAGTAAGAGAGGTATCAAATTCCACAAAATAAAATGCATATTGTACCTGAGCTTTGTACTACTGGGTGCTCTTGGCATATTGTTTCATGTCTACTGAAAGACGTTCCAAAGTTCAGTGGGAAATGTGGGTCCAAGTTTGTGCCTTCAAGGGTTCAGTCTCTTTCTTTTCTGGTATACGTAATGTGTTTCAAAATAAGAAACCAACTATTGGAGCAATTTATTGGCTTGATAAAAGCGTCTGTCGGCTTGATAAAATCATCAATAAGGTGAATAACATATCTGAACCAGCTGAAATCAAACTGTCAAACCAAAAACTGTCAACCAGTTATTTTATCTTTTATGGCAAAATTGCTCATAGCCAATTAGTTATGCAGCAAAAATGTTTGCAGCGACCATGTTAATGGCAAAGAAGCTTATGGCATAGACAGTTTGTTGATTCATTCACCTATTGAAAGACATCTTGGTTGCTTCCAAGTTTTGGCAGTTATGAATCATGCCCTATATCTGCATGCAGGTTTTTTGTGTGATCAAGTTTTCTGCTCATTTCAGTAAATAACTAGAGATTTGATTTCTGAATCACATGGTAAGACTGTGTTGTTCTACATCCTTACCAGCATTTGGTGTTGTCAGTGTGTTCGAGTTTAGCCATTCTCTTTGGTGTTTTGCTGGTAGATTTTTTTTTTTAATAGCATCTCTCCAGTGTAAAGGAAAGCCTCAAATTACCAACTTTCATGGTGTAAATCATCCCAGCATGGCCAGTTTAAGCAACCAAAGCAATGTCGCTGAATGCAGAGCTGGAGGACATATGCCAGGGTATAAAAGTAGGGAAAACCACTAGACCATTCAGGTATGACCTAAATCAAATCCCTTATGACTATACAGTGGAAGTGAGAAATAGATTTAAGGGCCTAGATCTGATAGATAGAGTGCCTGACGAACTATGGAATGAGGTTCGTGACATTGTACAGGAGACAGGGATCAAGACCATCCCCATGGAAAAGAAATGCAAAAGCGCAAAATGGCTGTCTGAGAAGGCCTTACAAATAGCTGTGAAAAGAAGAGAGGCGAAAAGCAAAGGAGAAAAGGAAAGATATAAACATCTGAATGCAGAGTTCCAAAGAATAGCAAGAAGAGATAAGAAAGCCTTCTTCGCGTGATCAATGCAAAGAAATAGAGGAAAACAACAGGATGGGAAAGACTAGAGATCTCTTCAAGAAAATGAGAGATACCAAGGGAACATTTCATGCAAAGATGGGCTCAATAAAGGACAGAAATGGTCTGGACCTAACAGAAGCAGAAGATATTAAGGAGAAGTGGCAAGAATACATGGAAGAACTGTACAAAAAAGATCTTCACGACCCAGATAATCATGATGATGTGATCACTAATCTAGAGCCAGGCATCTTGGAATCTGAAGTCAAGTGGGCCTTAGAAAGCATCACTACGAACAAAGCTAGTGGAGGTGATGGAATTCCAGTGGAGCTGTTTCAAATCCTAAAAGATGATGCTGTGAAAGTGCTGCACTCAATATGCCAGCAAATTTGGAAAACTCAGCAGTGGCCACAGGACTGGAAAAGGTCCGTTTTCATTCCAATTCCAAAGAAAGGCAATGCCAAAGAATGTTCAAACTACCACACAATTGCACTCATCTCACATGCTAGTAAAGTAATGCTCAAAATTCT
>SJYC01123857.1:0-18324 GCA_006408675.1 Madoqua kirkii | reverse complement strand
AAAGTGCTGCACTCAATATGCCAGCAAATTTGGAAAACTCAACAGTGGCCGTGCAACTGGAAAAGGTCAGTTTTCATTCAAATTCCAAAGAAAGGCATTGCCGAGGAATGCTCAAACTACTGCACAATTGCACTCATCTCACATGCTAGTAAAGTAAGGCTCAAAATTCTCCAAGCCAGGCTTCAGCAACATGTGAACCGTGAACTCCATGATGTTCAAGCTGGTTTTAGAAAAGGCAGAGGAACCAGAGATCAAATTGCCAACATCCTCTAGATCATGGAAAAAGCAAGAGTGTTCCAGAAAAAAAAAAAAAATCTCTTTATACTTTATTGACTATGCCAAAGTCTTTGACTGTGTGGATCACAATAAACTGTGGAAAATTCTCAGAGATGAGAATACCAGATCACCTAACCTGCCTCTTGAGAAATCTGTATGGAGATCAGGAAGCAACAGTTAGAACTGTACATGGAACAACAGACTGGTTCCAAATAGGAAAAGGTGTATGTCAAGGCTGTATATTGTCACCCTGCTTATTTAACTTCTATGCAGGGTACATCATGAGAAACACTGGACTGGAAGAAACACAAGCTGGAATCAAGATTGTCAGGAGAAATATCAATAACCTGAGATATGCAGATGACACCACCCTTATGGCAAAAAGTGAAGAGGAACTAAAAAGTCTCTTGATGAAAGTGAAAGAGGAGAGTGAGAAAGTTGGCTTAAAGCTCAACATTCAGAAAACAAAGATCATGGCATCCAGCCCCATCACTTCATGCGAGACAGATGAGGAAACATTGGAGAGTGTCAGACTTTATTTTGGGGGGCTCCAAAATCACTGCAGATGGTGACTGCAGCCATGAAATTAGAAGACGCTTTCTCTTTGGAAGAAAAGTTATGACAAACTTAGATAGTATACTCAAAAGCAGAGACATTACTTTGCAGACTAAGGTCCATCTAGTCAAGGCTATAGTTTTTCCTTTGGTCATGTATGGATGTGAGAGTTGGACTGTGAAGAAGACTAAGCACTGAAGAATTGATGCTTTTGAACTGTGATGTTGGACTCTTGAGAGTCCCTTGGACTGCAAGGAGACCCAACCCGTCCACTCTGAATAAGACCAACCCTGGGATTTCTTTGGAAAGAAATGATGCTAAAGCTGAAACTCCAGTACTTTGGCCACCTCATGAGAAGAATTGACTCATTGGAAAATACTCTGATGCTGGAAGGGATTGGGGGCAGGAGGAGAAGGGGACGACCGAGGATGAGATGGCTGGATGGCATCACGGACTTGATGAACGTGAATCTGAGTGAACTCTGAGAGATGTTGATGAACATGGAAGCCTGGCATGCTGTGATTCATGTCTTCACAAAGAGTCGGACACTACTCAGTGACTGAACTAAACTGAACAGAAAAAGAAAAAGTCTTGGAAATTGCCAAGTCAAAATATACATTAAAAATATAAGAGGCACCCCAAAACTGTAACATGAAATATTGATGTCAAATGGAATTTGTTGAAATGGTTCGGTTACATTACCTCATGACACAGGAATTAAATTTTGTAGGCATTAGAGAGTATTGTAGGCATTGGAGAGTCAATTGAAGTGTATAAGCAAGGTGATTAATTTCATGATTAATTTCATTTTTTATTTCCTCATATTGTTTTGATCACTTCCTTATTTTCTCTTCAAGTTTTTATATTCCTCCCTGGAGGAAAACGAGATTAAGTAAAATCTGGTGCCTGTTAACAATGATGGGGCCAGAAGAGAGTACAGAGAAAGTGTAAAAAGACCCCTCAGTTCACACAAAAAGATAGTATCAGAAACACCATTTGTTAAAATGTGATAAAAGTCAATTTTTGAAAGAAATATTTGAATTTGAAAATTAAGGTACTTGTTGGTAGGTAAAATCTAATAGGCTGCTAAGATGTCAAACTGCAGATATAGAACTGGTAACTGAAAATCCACTTCTGTATTCTGGGGAATGGAGTCTTAGGCAAAGGTGCATCCTTTAAATTTTTCTTCCTAGAACTAACAAAGAATAACTTGATATTGCAGGACAAAAGATATAAAGAAAGAAGACATGCAAAAAGAAATTTTGGCAAATATAGTCAGTGTTCTACCACAGTAAGAGTCTGTGAAAGAGAAAGGAGAACTAGGAAAACCTATGAGAGTATTTTGTAGAAAAAGTTAAATGGAGAAAAGCCTTAAGAGGCAGAGATGGTTATGAGAAAGATGCTTTTCAAAGACCAGAAAATGTTAATAAGTTTGCAGTTGAAGTGTTAGTTAATGAAATGTAGCTTTACTGGACTGGTGAAGGTAAAATTCAGATTGAATGGAAACAAAATATAATGGCATGTGTGTGGACAATCAGGGCTGGAAATGATGGTAAGTAGTGTTAATGCTAAGGTGAACCTCTCTTCCAGTGGCCGTTGTATAAAGTGGTCATTTTCCCAGTTTAACAATGGAAAGGGACAGCTAATGTCAAAATTGAAGTAAGAACATCTGGATTGATGAAGAGAAGACATGCAAAACTCTTAAAATATATATATTTTTAACCCTCAGGATATAAATCAATGAGTAGTATAATATCAAAAAGGGAAACTTTTTTATAAGTAAAACCTTATATATATTTTATCATCCTGACCACTTATATGAGAAATTCCTCACATAATATTAATATTGAATTTATTTTTTTTCAAATTGGGATAAAGAAACATAAAAATCATTATAACTTAGAGTTACTTTTAGGAATGTGTTTGTCACAAGGAATGAGTCAGATTACTATTATATTGACAAAAAGGGCAAGAATGTGAGAATTCTTTGATTCTTTTTTCAAATTCTTTTTTTTTTTCCCTCTAGGAAGATAAGAGAACAGAATCTATAATGATTCATACTGTTATTTCTCTGAGTAAGTCAGAAATAAATAAGCCAATGAGATATAAAGCTGTGGGGGATTGGACCCTCTTCTGATGGATGAGACAGAGTAGGGCTGATGGAAAATTGTAGGGAAACAACAAGATGCCTGATGGCTTCGCCTTGGTGTGCAGGGTGCACAGCATTAATCAGAGGACAACGCTTGACTGGACAACCAGCTCTACCACAGTGACATTCCACTTGGATATAAGCTACTGTAGAAGAGGCCTTAATGTCAGTAAAATCCTAGTCTAACAGTGAACTGACTAATAACAACTCACTTATTGTAAGCCATTTTAGAAAGGATCTTACCTGTACAATTTTCTCATGTGGGATCACGAAAATGAGAGAGAAGAAGCTTATCAAGCTATTGTCTTCTCTACATTTGTATTATTTTAAAAAATTTATTACTTTTTAATTGAAGGATAATTGCTTTAAAGAATTTTGTTGTTTTCTGCCAAACATCAACATGAATCTTATTATAGCCGATAAATATTTTATTTTTTTGTATTTTTGGTTTGATGGTGGGTTTTACACTATTTTGTTTTGGTTATATGTCAGTGTTAAGACTATTAATTTTGTCAGCTTATTTGAGTGTACTACAAAAGATTTTGTGATAAGTTATTTACTCAATAATTTATCAAAGAAAATTTGAAGCATCACTTTAAAATATTTCTACTTAAAAGTAATTTATTGTGTATAATATTTGTGTTTATTTTGATTTAACTTTTGTAAAATGGCCTCATATCTTAAGTGTTTGTCAGATGTTATAAAAATAAGATTTATGTTAAATCCATTGTGAATGTTTCTAACATATAGCTAAATAATTTGAAGTTTCCCCATTAATTATTAATGCTTTGTGCTAACGTATGAAGTTTCAAAAGAAATCTGATTATAAGATATGTTTAACTGAAGAATAGGATTGTATGTCTTATCCTTTTTTATTACCACATAGACTTCGACGGTTTAAAGTGATATATGAAATATATATTAGACCTTGTCTGTAAAATAAGAAAGCTGACATATTTCCATTTACACTCTGGACTTTCTGCTTAAAATTAAAAATCTGCAGTTATGATAGAAGATCAAAAGCAATCCAAATTCTCTTTTACCAGCAATGCTAGTGCTTAAGGGAAGAGAAACACTGTGCTGGTGTTTAAGGAAACAGAAATGGTCAAAACCATGAAGGCTCTGAGAGGCTGGCAGAGAAAAAGAAATAGAGCACGAAATCCTGAAGGAATTCTAAGATTAGAGAACTGGTTTCTGCCTAAGTTCAACTCCATTCTCCTAAATCAGTTCCTCAAGTTCACTGTCAAAACAGCACTAAATACATCCTGAAGTGAAGCTCTTTGCATTAAACATTTAGAACAAAAAATAGCAAGAACACTATGAGTGCCAAATAAATCCTCAGTGATTGATTTCTAAGTAGATGGGGGCTGAGAGAGGCAGAACCACCATCAGGTGATAAAGAAGTGGAATTTCACTGCAGCAGGACAGAGCTAGAGTGAGCAAGATTCTTGACCATGAACCCAGTGCAGTGATTGGAATGAAATGTTAAGTCTAATCAGGGCCAGAGAGCTCACAAGGCAAGGCTATGACAAAATCTGTGAAAGGTTCACAAGTGGTCATCTAGCATTTCCTCAGAGTACAGAAGGGATAGTAAGCCAGCCCCATATCCAACATCTATGCTCAGACAAGCATAAAGTGTCTCATCCTGCAAGGACATATTCTAGGAGGAAGGCTGCTGATTGATAGGAAATTGGAAATTATATTAGACATAAAGGATAATGATACATAGATCAAAGATGCACCATCAATATATGGAAGAGTTCTTGCCTCAGCAAATAAAAGGGGTCAGTAATGTCAAGAGAGCACACATCAGATTTACTAGAGGCTTTACTGCTCTGTGATTTGTGAATTGTACAGATAGCAGTGATATTGGATAATATTCACAAATATAATGCAATAAAGATTATTAAAGCTTCTAGCAGTGCCACTTTTAGCTTCAGCTGTTAACCTAAAATAACTCTAGGCACTTTATATTTGACAAAGATACACAGACATTCTTAATTTTTACAGATGGCCACACTAGTTTGATTCTACACTTGGGTTTCTTATGGAAGAGTTTTAATATTTGGCTTATTTTTCTGTTTTGAATGAAGATGTGCCTGAAGAGAGTAATTAGCAAATGAAATTTAGCAAGTGTGGCTCACAAGTCAGATGTCAAGGACATTATGGCACCAGGCCTGATTGTTCAATTTCTTCTGGGGAAAGAGATTGCTCTTTTGAAATCATTAATTATGAACCTCTTACATTTTACCTTTTCCAAATTTTAATATAAGGAATATCTGCTACAAATATATTGATCTAAAAAGTATTTAAAATGTGAAGGACATGTATGTTTTCAATATAAAATTGAGATTTTTGTCCCTGTGATAACAATTCAGAATCTAACATTAACACAGATATTATTCATCTGAATAATATCAATTACTGAAGTGAAATGGGCAATTTATTATTCATTTATTTTTTTTAAAAAAACTCATCACTTTTCAAATTTGCTTAAAATAACAGCAATCACAGTTGGTTTAAATGGCCAAAGAAAGACTAATTTAAATATGTGGTCAAAAGAGCTGCTAAAATATTGAAGTTAGCCTATTTCCTAGGGTTATTTTGGGAAGCAGTATTATTGAAATTTTCTTTCTCTTCCCAGATATGAGAAAATTTGGTTTTCCATTAAGAGATATTATATGGTCTATGTATGTGTATGCTCAGTCATTTCAGTTGTATCCAACTCTTTGCGACCCTATAGACTGTATCACACCAGATTCTTATCCATAGGATAAGAATACCAGAGTGGGTTGTCGTGCTCTCCTCCAAGAGACCTTCCCAACCCAGGGACAGAACATGTCTTCTGCAGCCTGTGTCTTATAGGCAGATTCTTTACTGCTGAGCCATCGGGGTAGCCCATATCGTATACACTACAAATATTTAAATCTAGCCTTGTCATCTTCAAAATGACAACTTTGAATACATTCAGAATTGCAAGCTTCTGTTTAGTTTTGCAAATTACTGAAAATAATTTTGTGTGTGTGATTGTGATAGAACGTTGCCCTTGTTTGGTTTTTACTTGCTTTATCCCTGCTCTGCCTCTTTCTTTCATCAAACCTGCTAACACTCCTGTCTGTCTCTCATACTCTGCTGAGTTTGACTGTGAGAAATTAACTATGCATCAGTTTAGCACACATTCAATTATATTTTCTCATCTGTGCATCCTGTGATTCTGATTTGTGAACTGTCAGATTTATCCCCTTTCTCATCAAAGTATCTTTTGACTTCACTATATACAGTCCAATCATCGGTCATACAGACAATCCTAATATATGCTACCTGTTTTAGATCATCTCCATTGTTGAAAATGATGAACCCAAGGCTTTATTTCCTTTCCTATCTAAAGCAGATTATTTTTCCCCTCCACCAAAAACTAAAATCTTCAACTCCATTTCTATTCAACTATACTGTTTATTATGTTGAGACACAACTCTTTTGACAAAATTTAGGTTCTCCCAGCTGCTGCTGCTGCTGTTGTTAAGTCGCTTTATCTGTGTACGACTGTGTGCAACACCATATATGGCAGCCCACCAGGCTTTCCCGTTCCTGGGATTTTCCAAGCAAGAGTACTGGAGTGGAGTGCCATTGCCTTCTCCAAGGTTCTCCCTAAATCTGTGATTTACTTTATGTGTGCAATATGCGTTACTCTGAAAACTGTGTGACATTTGATTGAAATGCATTTATTGGGTGTTAGACTCTAGTGAACTCCGGGAGTTGGTGATGGACAGGGAGGCCTGGCGTGCTGCGATTCATGGGGTCGCAAAGAGTCGGACAAGACTGAGCGACTAAACTGAACTGACTAAGACTCTGGGAAATATCTTCATCAAATCAAGTTTGCTCTGAATCTTGCCTTGTTCCAACTTAGAAACAAATGTAACCTTAGATACAATAACCAAAATGCAAACAAGCAACTAGAAAACTAAACGAAGATTGTGATCACTGTACAAATTTATTCTTATAAGAAAAAAAAAAATTAAGTATGTTATAATTCCTAACTAAATCTCTAAAAGCTACTCTCTTTTAAGATTAGCAAACTAATCTTCTTTCATAAATAGGAAAATTGAGGAGCATGGTTTATAATTTTCCCTCATTTTCATAAAGATTATGAGTCAAGTAGAATGAATTCATTTGAAAGAAGGTCATTGCCCCCTGAGAACATAAGCCCTGTGAAGCTTCCCTGTGTGTGTAGACTGTCTGGTCCGCCAGGGCATCAATCAGCATTGGTCAGAGGATAGAATGAATATTCTCAGAGAATGTCTCATTTGCTGCTCTGAGACTTACACCTCTTCCTTTTTAATCTAGAAATCCAAATCAAGATTTGATCCCTCATGTCCTTATTCTTTGTTTAGATGTTACCTTTCCAGCAAGAACTTTTGTGACCACCCATTTAAAAGTGCAGCCTTTCCTGGAACCCATCTTACCCTAGAACCTCAGCCTTTCTTCCCTCATTCTCCTTTAATATTTATAGTTATGATGCTGATGCTACTAAGTCATTTCAGTCATGTCCGACTCTGTGTGACCCCATAGACAGCAGCCCACCAGGCTCCCCCACCCCTGGGATGCTCCAGGAAAGAACATTGGAGTGGGTGGCCATTTCCTTCTCCAATGCATGAAGTATAAAGAGAAAGTGAAGTCGCTCAATCCTATCCAAGTCTTAGCAACCCCATGGACTGCAGCCTACCAGGCTCTTCTGTCCATGGGATTTTCCAGGCAAGAGCACTGGAGTGGGGTGCCATTGCCTTCTACTATAGTTATGATACATTTTACTTATTTGATTGTCCAGCTACCCTACAGAAATATAAGCTCCATAAGAACAGATGCTTGCATCTGTTTTGTCCTTGTTACTGTCTGTGATGCTAAATCAACTATGCTGAGGGCAATACCTGCCACTCCATAGGCAGTTGATAAGTAGTAGTAAAATGAAAGGATAAATTGGAATATTTGGCTTACAGGATATTAGAATAATTTATTACATGTTATTTAGTTCGCAGAATGTGCTCTAAAAATGTGCTTAATGATATGGAGTAAGCTCTCCATATATTATTTATGTGCTCATAAATCATATACAGGTCTTTATACATTTAGGCACTTAAATAGAATACAAAAATCATTTTAAAACTTATTTGTATAGATAGAAAATAGATTGATCAATAGACTAACAGAAATAAAGATAAAGACAGATTGTGTGGGGGTGGGGGAGTACAACTAGCCTTAATATACTGTTTTTCATTTTTTCCTCTCACTAATATGATCTTCTTCTGAAACCTATCCTTCTTTCCTAGCTGATTTTTCTACTAAAAGTCATAGCTACACATGAAACAAAAACAATACAATTTTTTAAAAAGACCTCCATGAGACTGCAAGTAAACACAGTTTAGCTGCAATGTAACTGTTTAATAAATTGCAAACTATTATTGCTATTACAGTTATGTTAGAAATGTGTGTGTTTTATTATAAATATATTTGTTATATTAGGCTGTAGTAAGCAGAATAATGGCATTCCAAGAACATCCACATCCTCATCTCAAAGTGTGTGAATCTGCAAAACGGACTTTGTGAATACAGATAGTTGAGGATCTGAGATGGGGAGAGTGCAAGGTTTTCATGATCCTTAAAACTGTAAAATTCAGGACTCACATGAACAACAAATTTTAGTGAAACATAGAAAACTATTGGCCTAATTTGAGGGCAAATGAAGTTTGTCCAAAAGGCTCTTCCTTTCTTCCTAATGTTATTTTCTCCAGAGGTTTCCTCTGTTCCTTTCCTGCTATACTATTCAAGGTAGTAACTGATGCTATAACATATGAATGCATTCAGATTTTAATGCATATTTAAATAAACCTCTTACATGAAGAAAACCTTTTCTGTCCAGAAGTGTTATTTCTCTTAATGACATATGTTAAATGGTGGATTTTTTTAATGAGAAATTCAAACAATATATCTTATCCATAGCCAATTTAAAAGGGATAAACCTAAAGAAGGCTTTGTTTAGAAAATATAATTTGGTGAAAAATTATATTCTTTCTTACCCAATAACAATGTGCTCTCCTATTAGTAAGAACTATAAATGCTTAATAAAAATAGCTATAATAATAATCATAATGCCTGTATTAGTTTCCTATTGTTGCCATAAAAAATTGCCACAAGCTTTAAAATATCCCAAACATATTATGCCACAACTCAGAAGAAAAGAAGCTTGTTTGGATTCTTTGTTCAGCTTTTTACAAGTTCATGATCATAATGTCAGCTGACTAGGATGTGTCTGTAGCAGCCTCTTCCAGTTTATCAACAGAATCCAACTTCTTACAGTTTTCTGCTGAATTTTCTACTTCCCTGCTGGCTGTTAGTCTGGGGCCTCCCTTAAAGCTTCCTTCATCCCATTTCACATCCCCCATCTATCTTCCAGTCATCAAGGATGTGCTAGGTCCTTCTCTTGAACCTCTGTGGATTCTCCCACTGCATCTCTCAGGCTCCAGTCTAAGGAAGGTCTCTTCTTTTAAGGGTTCCCATGGTTACATTGGATCCATCTGGATAATCCAAGGTACTCTCTCAATTTGAAGGTACAAGAGGTAATTATCAATATATCTTCAAAGTCCATTTTTCCACATAGCAAAAGATATTCCAGGGAAAGTATGCAGACACCTTTGGACGTTATTCCACCTCCTACAGCATGTAATAGGCATTAAGGGTTACGATGCACCATGGTCTGTGCTGAAGGCTCAGTGCAATCCTTTTCTTTAATTTTTAAATAGCCTTGTGAGATGGATACTTCTCATTTTCCTTCTTACAGAGAAGAAACAGCAGTATTGGAGTGGCTTATGTTACCTGGTAAAGTTCACTAGAGTCAATTCTGCTGTGAGGCATGTATTTTTCTAAAAAACACTACATCAGGCAAAATCACACAATAAAAACCACTGGTCTGATGTGAAAGGTGTGGCAAAGGGTGCAATATTCAACAGCATAGCATGGAGACATGTTAAAAAAGACAAACTGATAAAAGTGGTAGTACAGTGATAGGCATATTAAATGATTAATCATATACATGATTAGTGCATAAAGTTTCATGACATATAATCTTGACCATGAAAAAGGCCCTACGTTTGCTCTTGGAATTGGACATTGAAAGAGTTCTTGAGAAGCACTGGCAGAAGTGTTACCTGATATCAGATAGATGATTGTGACTGCAGAGGTGCTTGGGTGAACTGAGATCTAGGAAAATGTTTGAGAGGGGTGTATGTGGGTCTCTGTTCTGCCCAGTGCAGTTTTTTGCATTCATCTAAGAAGTACATCAAGGCTGTATATTGTCACCCTGCTTATTTAACTTATATGCAGAGTACATCATGAGAAACACTGGACTGGAAGAAACACAAGCTGGAATCAAGATTGTCGGGAAAAATAACAATAACTTCAGATATGCAGATGACACCACCCTTATGGCAAAAAGCGAGGAGGAACTAAGAAGCCTCTTGATGAAAGTGAAAGAGGAGAGTGAAAAAGTTGCTTAAAGCTCAACATTCAGAAAATGAAAATCATGTCTTCTAGTCCCATTACTTCAAGGGAAATAGATGAGGAAATAGTGGAAACAGTGTCAGACTTTATTTTTGGGGGCCCCAGAATCATTGCAGATGGTGATTGCAGCCATGAAATTAAAAGATACTTACTCCTTGGAAGAAAAGTTATGACCAACCAGAACAGCATATTGAAAAGCAAAGAAATTACTTTGCCGACTAAGGTCCATCTAGTCAAGGCTATGGTTTTTCCAGTCATGTATGGATGTGAGAGTTGGACTGTGAAGAAGGCTGAGCGCTAAAGAATTGATGCTTTTGAACTGTGGTGTTGGAGAAGACTTTGGAGAGTCCCTTGGACTGCAAGGAGATCCAACCAGTCCATTCTGAAGGAGATCAACCCTGGAATTTCTTTGGAAGGAATGATGCTAAAGCTGAAACTCCAATACTTTGTCCACCTCATGTGAAGAGCCTACTCATTGGAAAAGACTCTGATGCTGGGAAGGATTGGGGGCAGGATGAGAAAGGGACGACCGAGGATGAGATGGCTGGATGGCATCACTGACTCGATGGACATGAGTCTGAGTGAACTCCGGGAGTTGGTAATGGATAGGAAGGCCTGTCATGCTGCAACTCATGGGGTCGCAATGAGTTGGACATGACTGAGTGACTGAACTGAACTGAACTGAAACATTTTTCAGAGAGGAAGTCATGCATAAGTGAACACAACATTCACTTTATCCTCAAATTGTTCTCTAATATGTTAGTTGTTGCTGTTGTTTACTTGCTAAGTCATATTTGACTCTTTTGAAACTCCATGGACTGTAGCCCACCGGGCTTCTCTGTCCATGGAATTTAACAGGCAAGAATACTGCAGTAGTTTGCCATTTCCTTCTCCAGGGGATCTTCCAGATCTGGGAATAGAATCAGTGTCTCCTGCATTGGCAAGCAGATTTTTTTACCACTGAGCCACCTGGAAAGCCCCATTATGTGGATTACATCGGAATCAATTTGTGTTTACAAAACAAGTGTTATAGCAGAGCTGCCTGTATGAGAGGCAGACTAGCTCAGAGCTATAAACTTCCTGCGCTCATGAAATATGTACACATACTATGTGCATGCATCACAGAAGTCAAATTAAAAGATAAGTACAAAAAACTGTGAGGAATTTCCACTTTGAAATAAAATTTAGTATAATTTATTATCCTTTCTTGAGATCTTTTGAAGTAGTGACTCTCAGAATATGGCCAATAAATCACCGCCCTACTGCCATTCCTGGCTTTGCTCTTCTTTCAACATAAATGTGAAAATCCATAGCAAGAGAATCATGGAATTCTGAGAAGAGTCTCATAGCATAGTTTTTTTTTTTTAATTATTATTATTTATGGAAGGATAATTGCTTTACAGAATTTTGCGGTTTTCTGTCAAACCTCGACATGAATCAGCCATAGGTACACATATATCCACACACTTTGGGAACTCTCTCCCATTTCCCTCCTCATCCTACCTCTCTAGGTTAATACAGAGCCCCTGTTTGAGTTTCCTGAGACATACAACATAGTTTTAAAGGGCAGCACTTCAATTGGGAACACTCTTTTTGAAGTCAACAGAAAGAACTGTATATTCCTTAAAGTTTGTTTCAGTCACTTATACTTTAACACAGATATAAAGAAAGGGGGCGGGTGGAGATCAGATAAACATTTTCAGGGACTTAATGAGTTCTAGACACCAAACACACAATCTACTTTTGTTCCCTCAACAACCGGAGGGAGATGACTTACTAAACTCATTATTTTATACATTATTAAAATGAATCCCAAGTAAGTCAAATAACTTTCCCCACATCACACATCAGTCAACCACAGAATGAGGATTTTAAAGTATGTCTGTCTATTGCTAATGAAGGCCATTTACTCCAAATTAAAGGCCTGACATAGTCAAAAATTAAAGTATATTTCTGTCCCTATCTGAATTTGTAGCCTAAGTTCAATAACTATAAAGATGAACTTGCTATCATATCCCCTAAACTAGCTTTTCTCCTCTTTCTCTCATTATTATCAACATGCTCAGTAAGTTACTCAAGCCTATTATTTTCACTCAGCCACCAAGAGCAGTAATTTACCAGTTCTTAGTGATTTCTTAAAGACTTCCTTGGTGGCTCAGAGGTTAAAGCGTCTGCCTGCAATGCAGGAGACCTGGGTTTGATCCCTGGGTTGGGAAGATACCCTGGAAAAGGAAATGGCAACCCACTCCAGTATTCTTGCCTGGAGAATCCCATGGGCAGAGGGACCTGGTGGGCTACAGTCCACAGGGTCGCAAAGAGTCGGACACGACTGAGCGACTTCACTCACTCACTCAGTGATTTCTTAAAGCATTTCTAGAATCTATCTGAGGTTTTCTATTTTGTTAACCACCAATCTAATGCAGACTCTATAACTTCAAATCTATATTACTGAAATAATGCTAACTTGTCCACTTTAGAAAGACAATTTCCAGGTTCTACTTTTTAAAACTTATCTTCTAAAATATCAACAGATTTAACTTGCAGTTATGAAATCTGAATAAATGAATACAATTAGACATCTGGAAATGGACCTTTAAAACCAAGAAAGTAGATAATCTTACATTTGGAATGTAATGCCTACATTCATGCATTTTGTGCATTTTTTTCCTCATGCTCTTGTTATTTTCACAGAATTTTGCCAAAGTAGAACTCCTTCCAAGATCTCTGGAAAAGGAAGGACAGACAGGAAGGCCATTCTTAGCATAGAAAGAAGTCTCATAGAGAACGTCATTTAACACACATTGTATGTGGATAGTACTTAGATCTCACGGAGTCTCCCAGAAATCTCAAGGGCTTTGGTTTTGCTGGCTAGCTCATCTCATTTGCATCTGTGAACATAAGTAAACATATGTATGCAAAATGTAGGTCCATATTTCTTTCTTCCATCTCCTGTACTCTCCAAACTTCTGCTGCAAGCTGCTGGATTACATGTTTTCAGGAATCTGTACTAGGTGAATAAATAACAAACATCTAAACATATGAAGAAGACCTTCCCTTTTGAACAAGTAAGAGAATAGTAAATCTTTACTTAAGACTCCATTCAAAAATTATGCCATTTAAAGACCAAGTTTGGGACACAATTTCACTTTCATGCCAGCGATGTCATAAAGAGAATTTTGAAAGCAGTCACATCACTTGCAGAGACTACAGGTGATCATTACCCCAATCCAGACTGGTTGAAAGGAGGTTGGGCTTGGTGAAGGACTAAGTTCAAAGTGAGCATTTTTCCTGCTCCTGCTACAGTTATGGAAAGCAAGTCTGAAATCCAAAAGGGAATTCTCCTCAATGTTTCAATTTGCTTGAAGGAATATTTGCTGCTTTGATTTTATATCCATTGCTCATAAAACTGGCACTTTAGGACATAAAGTTACTTTACAAAGTCATTTTGGGTACCCTTGTTTTCAAAATGCATTCCCCTTGGCTTTTTTACACGTCAAAAAATGGATGGGGACCTGTGAGTCCTTGAACTTCATTTGGTTTGGTTTATGAATGTTTTGAGTATGTCAATGTTGTTGTGGATGCATTCAAAATGGCTTGTTCTAACAGTGGTTTTAATGTGTGGTTTTATGAATCTGATCCTTTGAAACACACTATGCTGCACCACGTTGTCTTGCAGAATTTGGCTCTGCTGTTACATAGTTACCTTCTGTTTCCCTATAGAGCCTATCCATTTCTTTTCCAGGACACTGGTCCTGAAACACCTTAGCCTTTCCAGTCTTTGAAACAGGTTGTAAGAAAGATGAATAAACTGTTTGTTCAGACAATGTAATGGCACTAATGACATTAGTTATGTAATTTGCAACTTTATAGTATAAGAACACTTGCAGAGCTGGGGCTATTTTTGTATAAATTTCCCACAGGACTCAGAAATTTCACCCAGCTCATAATTCTGTTTCTGGAATATTAATTTATGGATCTTTATATTTATCTAACTACTATAGAAAGCATTGCCTTAAAACTACCTTTTTCATGTTCTCTTCTTGCTGTGTCCTAATTTTTTCTCAATGTGAAATCCCCATCCCCATGCACCACTACAACCACTAGCCTTCTCCCCTTTATCATCACCACCATCAAATCATTCTCTTATTGCTACTAAAGTTATCTTTCTAGAATAGATGCATTATATTAACACAACCCTCTTCTCTCCTTAATCAAGATGTGCCATGATGTGTGTTTCACGTGCCCACTGCACCTTGTATGCTATTGTTTCCATAGAACTCTCAGTTCAGTTCAGTTCCGTCGCTCAGTCGTGTTCAACTCTTTGCTACCCCATGAATTGCAGCACACCAGGCCTCCCTGTCCATCACCAACTCCCAGAGTTCACTCAGACTCATGTTCATCGAGTCCATGATGCCATCCAGCCATCTCATCTGCTGTCGTCCCCTTCTTCTCCTGCCCCCAGTCCCTCCCAGCATCAAAAGAGTGAGTCTTTTCCAACGAGTCAACTCTTTGCATGAGGTGGCCAAAGTACTGGAGTTTCAGCTTTAGCCTTATTGCTTCCAAAGAAATCCCAGGGTTGATCTCCTTCAGAATGGATTGGTTGGAACTCCTTGCAGTCCAAGGGGCTCTCAAGAGTCTTCTCCAACACCACAGTTCAAAACCATCAATTCTTCCGTGCTCAGCCTTCTTCACAGTCCAGCTCTCACATCCATACATGACCACTTGGAAAACCATAGCCTTGACTAGACGGACCTTTGTTGGCAAAGTAATGTCTCTGCTTTGGAATATGCTACCTAGGTTGGTCCTAACTTTTCTTCCAAGGAGTAAGCATCTTTTAATTTCATGGCTGCAGTCACAATCTGCAGTAATTTTGGAGCCCAAATGTATGTACACAATATTTTTCTTCATGTTATGGAGTAACATGTTCAGGATAATTGTTACATTTTTCTTCATGAGCTAAGCTGCTGCTGCTACTAAGTCGCTTCAGTGGTGTCCGACTCTGTGTGACCCCATAGATGGCAGCCCACCCGGCTCCACCATCCCTGAGATTCTCCACTGGAATGGGTTGCCATTTCCAAAGCACTGTGCTCCAAATTAATGGTTAAACGTAAGTAAAACACAATAGAGTCTTTAAGCACCTCCATAAGACTTCTCGGGTAATCATCTCCCTGCCCTGACCATGTATCTATTCTTAAACACAGAGGAAATATTCAGTTCAGCCTCTTCTCCCAATAGTATCATACTGTGTGCCAGAATACCCCCTTCATTAATTATTATAACTTTGGATAAATATTTAGTATTTATCTTATTTTTAAATAATTAAACAGATAACTGAACTGATGTTTTGAAAAGTGTTTTCAGCAACACTTAGCTCCATGCCAAACAAAATGTGTCTCGGTCATGGTCACAGTAAACTCCTTTGACAAACTTAATAAATTTACAGTTTGACAAGTACAGTATACACAAACCCATGAATTGCAATTATCTGATTATGTTTGTCTCCTTCTAGGGTCTAACCGACAAATTTTGACTCAGTGTAAGTAACAATGTGCACACATATATGTGTCATAATGTATAAAATCAGGAGTTTAAAATAGAATGCTTTTTAAAAAAATTATCCACTGTCTTTAATACCAAAGGGTTTTTCTAGTTTCTGAAAATAGAAGTTCCTGAGTTTGGCTATTGAAGATGCTTTTTTTTTGTTGTTGTTCTGCTTGAACACACAGTCAAAGGCTTTGGCATAATCAATAAAGCAGAAATAGATGATTTTCTGGAACTCTGTTGCTGAGATGTTAGCAGTAGTCATTTTTTAGAGTTGAGAATCATTCTATCATATGACACAAGCTCTGGCAAGAGCCATTTTGGAACCATTCCACTACCCTATCAGTACAAAGGGCTGGTACCTCTGGGCTGGTACCTCTGTGACTCCCAACACTTTGTCCCATACTACCAGCCATTCGGGGACGTAGATCCACTGACCAGTGACCAACACCAATCATGTGCCCCTGACATCGGTCCATACAGCCACTTGAATAGGGACACAGCCTCATCCAACAAAGGACTAGCACCAAGCCTGCAGTCCCCTGATCCATACAGCAAATTTGTAGGCAAAATATAAAGGATAAAAAGAGAGACAAAAGAGGTAGAGATGGAGCTCTGTCCTGGGAAAGGAATCTTAAAAAAGAGAGGTTTCCAAATACCAGGAAACAGTCATACTGCCGAGTCTGTGGTGAGCCTTGGAACCATAGAGGACAACATAACTGGGAGGAAAAATAGATGAATAATTAAAACCCACAGATTACGTGCCCAGCAGTAACTCTCCCAGCAGAGAAACAGCGCAGAAACCTGCATCTGCCACTATCAAGCGGGGTCTGGGCAGGGAGGTGTGGGCTGCATTGCCTAGAGTAAGGACCCAGCCTGAATGCCCCGAGGTCTATCTGAGGGAACTAACTTGGGACAGCAAGCTGAACTGGGATAGCTACCCCATGAAAAGCCTTCACCTGAAACACCTCCAGGCCCACTAACAAACCAAAGGAATGACTAGAGCTCCGGGAAAAGCCCTAACCTAAGACACTGTCAGGTCCGCTCACAGAACAAAGGGCTGAGCAGAGCTAGCTGGCTGCAGAAAGGCTCATATCCCTCCAGTGACAGGCAGACGAGGGCAGCCAGAGTTGGAAGGGGACAATTATGGCCCCAGGGAGGCATTATCTACCAAACTGCAAGCAGGATTTGTCGCTAACCAAGACTTCTTGGGGTTCTGGATGGTCAACATCCACCTGAGAAAGTGCACTGGTCGTACACCCAGAAAATTGTGTACTAGGGATGAGGGAGGCAATAAGTTACAGTGACCGTGCTCGCCAATCACCTGGTCACCTGAGCTTCTCAGACCTGGGAAGGGCACAAAACACAGGCTCAACTGAGTCTGCACCTCTGAGCACTGCCTGTGTACCTGAACCTGAGTGGCTTGGACCTAGGAAGTGCATACAACCCAGGGCCAGCTTCAGACAGCTCCCAGCAGTGCAACCTAGAGCCTAAACAGCATAGACAGGGAAAGCACATAGGCTCTGAGCGGGTGCAAACCCAGTGTAGCCGAGACACTGCGAACACATGCTAGTTTTGTTTGTTTGCATCGTCCCTACCTCCCCACAGCACAACTGAACAAGTAAGCCTAAAAAAGTGTCCACCACCGCCCCGCCCCTGTGTCAGAGCAGGAATTAGACACTGAAGACACCAGCAAACAGAAGAAACTAAAACAAAGGGAACCTCCTTGGAAGTGACAGGTGCAATGGATTAAAACCCTGTAGTTAGTACTGACTACATAACAAGGGGCCTATAGATCTTGAAGCTAGTTTTGTTTGTTTGCATCGTCCCTACCTCCCCACAGCACAACTGAACAAGTAAGCCTAAAAAAGTGTCCACCACCGCCCCGCCCCTGTGTCAGAGCAGGAATTAGACACTGAAGACACCAGCAAACAGAAGAAACTAAAACAAAGGGAACCTCCTTGGAAGTGACAGGTGCAATGGATTAAAACCCTGTAGTTAGTACTGACTACATAACAAGGGGCCTATAGATCTTGAGAAACATAAGCTGGATCAAGAAACTGTCTGAAAATGAACTGAACACACACTGCCCACAACAACACCAGAGAAAGTTTTAGATATATTTTTACTTTTTACTAGCATTCTTTAACTTTTAAATTTTTAAGCCCTCTACTGGTCCTTTAATTTTCATTTATATAGCCTACTATTATTTTGCAAAAAAAAAAAAAAAAGAGAGAGAGAGAAAGAGAAGC
>SJYC01123854.1:0-31163 GCA_006408675.1 Madoqua kirkii | reverse complement strand
ACTGACATTTAGATGCTGCAGGTTATTTTAAAAATATTTTTGCATATTAATTAAGAAAAAGTTTTCAGAGTTTGATTTCTGAAAACACTGGGACCATTAAAATTTCTTTTATAATGAATAATGTTGTGCATTTTATATTTCAACTTGTAAAAATGTTATTAAAGAATGCATGTTGATTAGGAAAAACAAATTCAATAAGGAAAAGAAACATAACAAAGAAATATTCTAACATTCAAGCATAATTATGGTTGATGTTTGGTCATTACTTTTCCAGATATATGTTTAAATATTATATTTATGTCTCTATATTTCTTGAATTGTGCAAAGACAACTTGTTAAATAGCTTATTGCTCTGAGTGTGTGACTAATCTTTACCCTCTACATGAATTAATTAAAGTGAAAGTGAAAGTGAAGTCACTCAGTCGTGTCCGACTCTTTGTGACCTTGTGGACTCTAACCCACCAGGCTCCTCCGTCCATGGGATTCTCCAGGCAAGAATACTGGAATGGGTTGCCAATGAATTAACTAACACAGTATTTAAAATAAACATGACATAGCAACAACTATGAAAAGTTTGTGTTTTCATCTTTCTTGCAAGCTTGAAAGTTAGACTTTCACAGTTTCATAAATGCTGGTAGAATATTCTCTGGGCAAATGTTTAGCAAGTTTGTGAGCAACTACTTTATAAAATATTCCTTCAAAATTTTAATGTTTCCAGCTGTGATGAAAACCTACTGTATGCACACCACTCATATAGAATGTTCTTCATTGGGCCATGGATTTGAGAGACTGGGAGTTAGAACAAACATAAATTTCATAATTTCTGCTGTGCCAGGAGAAAGCAAGTCTGATTCAGATGTCCATGGTATTCATCTCCTGCTTCCTACCATTCCACAAAACTCAGATCTGAACTTTACCCTGGAGAAAGACAAACATCCTTATAAAGACAGTTTGGGACAAAAGTCATCAATGCCTCTGTGCACATGGCATGAAGAAGTTGTCTACCAGCACAGTGATGTAGTTTTAACAAAGTAGTATCTGAGGATCAGATACTGTTCCTCAGAAGTTGGAAACTGGGAGTAAGAGGATTAAGTTATTCAGATATGATTTATTTATAAAATAAATAAATGAAATAGCTTTAGTCATCCACATTTATCTTTATATGTTGAAATAAGCCAAATATCAGAATAAGCTCTTTAGAACAGCCTTAACAGCAAACACATTACGCTTCACGGTTGAGTATAACACTAACATTTGCTGGTACTTTTTTGCACATTTGTTCATTTTTCAAATCACATTTCAAGAAGAAATTCTAGGTTTACAAGATCTGAGAGTCCCCACATCTTCAGGCCAGCACTCCTTGTGCCTGGAGCTTGTACTTAACATGTGTTGACTAGACCTGATGGGAACTAAAGGTTTCTGAATAGAATTTCCTCATTTATGTTGCTGTAGGCTCTTCTTAGATTTCCCAGGCTTTTTGCTTTATATATTTCTATTTTTTTTTGTAATTCCATACATTAGAGTTCACGAGAAGCCTCACAATATTTTATAATTTGTTTTATTTAACAGTTAATTAAACTTCACTTTCTATTATATTCAGCAGAGGAAATGTAAGCTGCTTTAAAAGAGAGTCCAAAATAATTTAACCAAAAGAATGTAAATGATTTTCTATCATAACCGTCTCTTGGTCATCTGATATTTAAACCTTGCAGAGCATCTCTGCCTTATGAAATCATCCAATCACTGCTCTCTCACTCTGTCCATTTTTTTAACACTCATAATTTATTTCTCCCAAATCCAAGAGTTACAGTAGATATTTTTCCTGCTAGCTTCACAAGTAAAATTATGCCCCATTGAATTATATCTTCACCTATCCAGGATTGACTGCACTAAAGATTTGGAAATTATAATCTACTTATAATATTAAAATTAAATTTATTAACATTGAACAAGGTATAGATATATTGATCCTCAGCAATCAATGCGAAGAAATAGAAGAAAACAATATAATGGGGAAAACTAGAGATCTTTTCAAGAAAATTACAGATACCAAGGGAAGATTTCATGTAAAGATGGACTCAATCAAGGACAGAAATGGTCTGGACCTAACAGAAGCAGAAGATATTAAGAAGAGGTGGCAAGAACACACAGAAGAACTGTACAAAAAAGATCTTCATGACCCAGTTAATTACGATGGTGTGATCACTCAGGTAGAGACCGACATCCTGAAATGTGAAGTCAAGTGGGACTTTGGAAGCATCACCATAAACAAAGCTAGTGGAGGTGATGGAATTCCAGTAGAGCTGTTTCAAATCCTGAAAGATGATGCTGTGAAAGTGCTGCACTCAATATGCCAGCAAATTTGGAAAACTCAGCAATGGCCACAGGACTGGAAAAGGTCAGTTTTCATTCCAATCCCAAAGAAAGGCAATGCCAAAGAATGCTCCAACTAGAGAAACCAGACATCAAATTACCAACATCTGCTGGATGAATCATTGAAAAAGCAAGAGAGTTCCAGAAAACCATGTATTTCTGCTTTATTGACTATGCCAAAGACTTTGACTGTGTGGATCATAATAAACTATAGAAAATTCTGAAAGAGATGGGAATACCAGACCACCTGACCTGCCTCTTGAGAAACCTATATGCACATCAGGAAGTAAGAGTTAGAACTTGACAAGGAACAACAGACTGGTTTCAAATAGGAAAAGGAGTACATCAAGGCTGTATATTGTCACCCTGCTTATTTAACTTATATACAGAGTACATCATGAGAAATGCTGGGCTGGAAGGAGCACAAGCTTGAATCAACATTGCTGGGTGAAATATCAATAACCTCAGATATGCAGATGACACCCCCCTTATGGCAGAAAGTGAAGAAGAACTAAAGAGCATCTTGATGAGGTGAAAGAGGAGAGTGAAAAAGTTGACTTAAAGACATGAGAAATGCTGGGCTGGAAGGAGCACAAGCTTGAATCAACATTGCTGGGTGAAATATCAATAACCTCAGATATGCAGATGACACCCCCCTTATGGCAGAAAGTGAAGAAGAACTAAAGAGCATCTTGATGAGGTGAAAGAGGAGAGTGAAAAAGTTGACTTAAAGCTCAACATTCAGAAAACGGAGATCATGGTATCTGATCTTATCACTTAATGGCAAATAAATGGGAAATGAGCTGTCTCTTATACACATCTGGACCATTAAAATTTCTTTTATAATGAATAATGTTGTGCATTTTATATTTCAACTTGTAAAAATGTTATTAAAGAATGCATGTTGATTAGGAAAAACAAATTCAATAAGGAAAAGAAACATAACAAAGAAATATTCTAACATTCAAGCATAATTATGGTTGATGTTTGGTCATTACTTTTCCAGATATATGTTTAAATATTATATTTATGTCTCTATATTTCTTGAATTGTGCAAAGACAACTTGTTAAATAGCTTATTGCTCTGAGTGTGTGACTAATCTTTACCCTCTACATGAATTAATTAAAGTGAAAGTGAAAGTGAAGTCACTCAGTCGTGTCCGACTCTTTGTGACCTTGTGGACTCTAACCCACCAGGCTCCTCCGTCCATGGGATTCTCCAGGCAAGAATACTGGAATGGGTTGCCAATGAATTAACTAACACAGTATTTAAAATAAACATGACATAGCAACAACTATGAAAAGTTTGTGTTTTCATCTTTCTTGCAAGCTTGAAAGTTAGACTTTCACAGTTTCATAAATGCTGGTAGAATATTCTCTGGGCAAATGTTTAGCAAGTTTGTGAGCAACTACTTTATAAAATATTCCTTCAAAATTTTAATGTTTCCAGCTGTGATGAAAACCTACTGTATGCACACCACTCATATAGAATGTTCTTCATTGGGCCATGGATTTGAGAGACTGGGAGTTAGAACAAACATAAATTTCATAATTTCTGCTGTGCCAGGAGAAAGCAAGTCTGATTCAGATGTCCATGGTATTCATCTCCTGCTTCCTACCATTCCACAAAACTCAGATCTGAACTTTACCCTGGAGAAAGACAAACATCCTTATAAAGACAGTTTGGGACAAAAGTCATCAATGCCTCTGTGCACATGGCATGAAGAAGTTGTCTACCAGCACAGTGATGTAGTTTTAACAAAGTAGTATCTGAGGATCAGATACTGTTCCTCAGAAGTTGGAAACTGGGAGTAAGAGGATTAAGTTATTCAGATATGATTTATTTAATAAAATAAATAAATGAAATAGCTTTAGTCATCCACATTTATCTTTATATGTTGAAATAAGCCAAATATCAGAATAAGCTCTTTAGAACAGCCTTAACAGCAAACACATTACGCTTCACGGTTGAGTATAACACTAACATTTGCTGGTACTTTTTTGCACATTTGTTCATTTTTCAAATCACATTTCAAGAAGAAATTCTAGGTTTACAAGATCTGAGAGTCCCCACATCTTCAGGCCAGCACTCCTTGTGCCTGGAGCTTGTACTTAACATGTGTTGACTAGACCTGATGGGAACTAAAGGTTTCTGAATAGAATTTCCTCATTTATGTTGCTGTAGGCTCTTCTTAGATTTCCCAGGCTTTTTGCTTTATATATTTCTATTTTTTTTTGTAATTCCATACATTAGAGTTCACGAGAAGCCTCACAATATTTTATAATTTGTTTTATTTAACAGTTAATTAAACTTCACTTTCTATTATATTCAGCAGAGGAAATGTAAGCTGCTTTAAAAGAGAGTCCAAAATAATTTAACCAAAAGAATGTAAATGATTTTCTATCATAACCGTCTCTTGGTCATCTGATATTTAAACCTTGCAGAGCATCTCTGCCTTATGAAATCATCCAATCACTGCTCTCTCACTCTGTCCATTTTTTTAACACTCATAATTTATTTCTCCCAAATCCAAGAGTTACAGTAGATATTTTTCCTGCTAGCTTCACAAGTAAAATTATGCCCCATTGAATTATATCTTCACCTATCCAGGATTGACTGCACTAAAGATTTGGAAATTATAATCTACTTATAATATTAAAATTAAATTTATTAACATTGAACAAGGTATAGATATATTGATCCTCAGCAATCAATGCGAAGAAATAGAAGAAAACAATATAATGGGGAAAACTAGAGATCTTTTCAAGAAAATTACAGATACCAAGGGAAGATTTCATGTAAAGATGGACTCAATCAAGGACAGAAATGGTCTGGACCTAACAGAAGCAGAAGATATTAAGAAGAGGTGGCAAGAACACACAGAAGAACTGTACAAAAAAGATCTTCATGACCCAGTTAATTACGATGGTGTGATCACTCAGGTAGAGACCGACATCCTGAAATGTGAAGTCAAGTGGGACTTTGGAAGCATCACCATAAACAAAGCTAGTGGAGGTGATGGAATTCCAGTAGAGCTGTTTCACATCTTGAAAGATGATGCTGTGAAAGTGCTGCACTCAATATGCCAGCAAATTTGGAAAACTCAGCAATGGCCACAGGACTGGAAAAGGTCAGTTTTCATTCCAATCCCAAAGAAAGGCAATGCCAAAGAATGCTCCAACTAGAGAAACCAGACATCAAATTACCAACATCTGCTGGATGAATCATTGAAAAAGCAAGAGAGTTCCAGAA
The DNA here is from genome assembly GCA_006408675.1 of Madoqua kirkii. Taxonomy (NCBI): domain Eukaryota; kingdom Metazoa; phylum Chordata; class Mammalia; order Artiodactyla; family Bovidae; genus Madoqua; species Madoqua kirkii. Next base: position 25,537 of record SJYC01123854.1, on the reverse strand, counting down.
AACCATGTATTTCTGCTTTATTGACTATGCCAAAGACTTTGACTGTGTGGATCATAATAAACTATAGAAAATTCTGAAAGAGATGGGAATACCAGACCACCTGACCTGCCTCTTGAGAAACCTATATGCACATCAGGAAGTAAGAGTTAGAACTTGACAAGGAACAACAGACTGGTTTCAAATAGGAAAAGGAGTACATCAAGGCTGTATATTGTCACCCTGCTTATTTAACTTATATACAGAGTACATCATGAGAAATGCTGGGCTGGAAGGAGCACAAGCTTGAATCAACATTGCTGGGTGAAATATCAATAACCTCAGATATGCAGATGACACCCCCCTTATGGCAGAAAGTGAAGAAGAACTAAAGAGCATCTTGATGAGGTGAAAGAGGAGAGTGAAAAAGTTGACTTAAAGCTCAACATTCAGAAAACGGAGATCATGGTATCTGATCTTATCACTTAATGGCAAATAAATGGGAAAACAGTGGCTGACTTAATTTTTTAGGCTCCAAAATCACTGCTGATAGTGATTTCAGCCATGAAATTAAAAGACGGTTACTTTTTGGAAGGAAGAATATGATTAACCTAGACAGCATATTAAAAAAACAGAGACATTGCATAGTCAAGGCTATGATTTTTCCATGGTTATGTACGGATGTGAGAGTTGGACTATGAAGAAAGTTGAGCACTGAAAAGTTGATGCTTTTGAGCTGTGGTGTTGTAGAAGGCTTGTAAGAGTCCCTTGGACTAAAAAGATATCCAACCAGTCCATCTTAAAGGAGATCAGTCTTGGGTGCTCATCAAAAGAACTGATGCTGAAGCTGAAACTCCAATACTTTGGCCACCTGATGCTAAGAACTGACTCATTTGAAAAGACCCTGATGCTGGGAAAAACTGAGGGCAGGATGAGAAGGGGATGACAGAGGAGGAGATAGTTGGATGGTATCACCAACTCATGGACATGGCTTTAAGTAGAGTCTGGGAATTGATGTTGGACAAGGAGGCCTGGAGTGCCCTGGTTCTTGGGTCGCAAATAGTCAGACATAACTGAGTAAATGAACTGAATTGAAAGATAAAAGAAAAATAAATTTCAACTTCTTCAAAATATATTTTGTAAAGGTTTTCAACATTAATATATAAATATAAGCTTCATTGTCCAAATGACTGCAGTGTGTTTCAAAAATAATATTTCAAAACTTGCTGTCACAAATAAATTTTTTCATTGAATAACTTTGTGTAATATTGGAGCTATATCTATGGGATTCCTTTCCAAAGGTAAAATTATTTAGAAAATTGAGTAAATTTTGAGGCATACTAAATCATATTGAGTATTTTTATTAAAAAGAATATACGCCAATGTTTACTATTCCTCATACTCTGCTCTGGAAAAGATAAGATAATTAATGCCCATTTGTTTTCTTCTGCCTCCTCAAAACCAACTAATTAGCTACATTATGTTTTGCTTCATTTTTCATTCAATGCTGATATAAACCTATACATTTAAAATATGATGTTTTAATGATTGCTTTTTTTCATGATTTATCACACACATAATAATAATAATTACATATATTACCACAATATTCAGGTTATATATTTAAATTCATCACTAATAATTGCAAGAACTTTGACCATGAGGATTCCCTATTCATAAACGTGAAAGAGCAGAGTGGAAAAAGTTGGCTTAAAACTCAACATTCAGAAAACTAAGATCATGGCATCCAGTCCAATCAATTCATGGCAAATAGATGGGAAAACTATGAAACAGAGAGACACTTTACTTTCAGAGGCTTCAACATCACTGCAGATTGTGACTGCAGCCATGAACTTAAAAGACTCTTGCTCCTTGGAAGAAAACTTATGACCAACCTAGATAGCATATCAAAAAGCTGAGACATTACTTTGCCAACAAAGATCCATTTAGTCAAAGCTATGGCTTTTCCAGTAGTCATGTATGTATGTGAGAGTTGGACTATAAAGAAAGCTGAGCACCGAAGAATTGATGCTTTTGAATTGTGGTGTTGGAGAAGACTTTTGAGACTCCCTTGGACTGGAATGACAGCAAAATAATCAATCCTAAAGGAAATCAGTCCTGAATATTCATTGGAAGGACTGATACTGAAGCTGAAACTCCAATACTTTGGTCACCTGATGAGAAGAACTGAATCATTGGAAAAGACCTTGATGCCGGGAAAGATTGAAGGCAGAAGCAGAAAGGGATGGCAGAGAATGAGGTGGTTGGATTCATCACTGACGTGATGAACATGAGTTTGAGCAAACTCCGGAAGTTGGTGATGGACAGGGAGGCCTGGTGTGCTGCAGTCCATGGGGATGTAAAGAATCAGACACAACTGAGTGACTGAACTGAATGAATTAAAATGTGCTCCTTATATCAGTCTAGTGATTAGCTAAATTATATATTCAACTATAATTCGATGGAATGACGCAGGTGTTATAGTTCCAAAATCTTTATGTGTTTGAGATACTTTCCAATTCTTTTTTTTTTTTTTTTTTTTGGAAACAAAAGCAATATTCAGTCAAACTTGTTTACTCTTAAGTATAGGAAGATTTTTTTTTTTTTCCCCCACATATGTTCTCCATTGTAGTAGAATGCTCGGTTAATAAGGGGAAAAGGCTTTACAAGATTTAATATATGTCTATCTCATTGGTATATTTATCTGCAGAGTAGGTAGAAGTTGCAGTCAATTTTTCTACCCTTTTGTGATCAAACATTCCTCTTCTCTTGCTTCTTCAAAGGAACTTTCAGTATCTCCTCTGCTGCTTCATAACAACATCATATTGCATTTCTAATTAATAAGTTTTATATTTTCCCCTTTAGTGCTCTTTCAAAGTGGCTCCAGTTAAATTTTATACAATAGATATTATTTAAAAATAAAAGTGTGGCAATTTTAAGCACAGATTAAATTTTATTCCTTTTGTTGAATTTTCAGAACTAATATGCTCTCATAGTGGCATGTTTCTGACAGTACATGAAATAAATTCATGGAATTTTTATCATTATAAAAGTGCTCAAAAAAGGGCTTTACTTAATTGATATACTGAAACATATCAGTTCAGATCATTTCAGTTCAGTTCAGTCACTCAGTCGTGTCTGACTCTTTGCAACCCCATGAATCGGAGCACATCAGGCCTCCCTGTCCATCACCAGCCCCTGGAGTTCACTCAGACTTGTGTCCATCGAGTCAGTGATGCCATCCAGCCATCTCATCCTCTGTCATCCCCTTCCTCCTGCCCCCAATGCCCCCCCGCCGCCCAGCATCAGAGTGTTTTCCAATGAGTCAACTCTTCGTTTGAGGTGACCAAAGTACTGGAGTTTCAAATTCAGCATCATTCCCTCCAAAGAAATCCCAGGGCTGATCTCCTTCAGAATGGACTGGTTGGATTTCCTTGCAGTCCAAAGGACTCTCAAGAGTATTCTCCAACATCACAGATCAAAAGCATCAATTCTTAGGCTCTCAGCTTTCTTCACAGTCTAACTTTCAAATCCATACATGACCATTGGAAAAACCATATCCTTGACTAGACGGACTTTGTTGGCAAAGTAATGTCTCTGCTTTTGAATATGCTATCTAGGTTGGTAATAACTTTCTTTCCAAGGAGTAAGTGTCTTTTAATTTCATGGCTACAGTCACCATCCACCGTGATTTTGGAGCTCCCCCTCCCCAAAAGAAATCTGACACTGTTTCCACTGTTTCCCCATCTATTTACCATGAAATGATGGAACCAGATATCATGATCTCGTTTTCTGAATGTTGAGCTTCAAGCCAACATTTTCAAGCTCTTCTTTCACTTTCATCAGGAGGCTTTTTAGTTCCTCTTCACTTTTTCCATAAGCGTGGTGTCATCTGCATATCTGAGATTATTGATATTTCTCCCAGAAATCTTGATTCTAGCTTGTGCTTCTTCTAGTCCAGCGTTTCTCATGATGTATTTTGCATCTAAGTTAAATAAGCAAGGTGACAATATACAGCCTTGACATACTCCTTTTCCTATTTGGAACCAGTCTGTTGTTCAATGTCCAGGTCTAACTGTTGCTTCCTGACCTGCATACAGATTTCTCAAGAGGCAGGTCAGGTGTTTGTGATCCACACAGTCAAAGTCTTTGGCATAGTCAATAAAGCAGAAATAGATGTTTTTCTGGAACTCTCTTGCTTTTTCCATGATCTAGCAGATATTGACAATTTAATCTTTGCTTCCTCTGCTTTTTATAAAACCATCTTGAACATTAAGAAGTTCACAGTTCACAAACTGCTGAAGTCTGGCTTGAAGAATTTTGAGCATTACTTTACTAGCCTGTGAGATGAGTGCAATTGTGTGGTAGTTTGAGCATTCTTTGACATTGTCTTTCTTTGGGAATGGAATGAAAACTGACCTTTTCCAGTCCTATGGCCACTGCTGAGTTTTCCAAATTTTCTGGCATATTGAGTGCAGCACTTTCACAGCATCATCTTTCAGGATTTGAAATAGCTCCACTGGAATTCCATCATCTCCACTAGCTTTGTTCATAGTGATGCTTTCTAAGGGCCACTTGACTTCATATTCCAGGATGTCTGGCTCAAGGTGAGTGATCACTCCATCGTGATTGTCTTGGTCATGAAGATCTTTTTTTGTACAGTTCTTCTGTGTATTCTTGCCTCCTCTTTTTAATATCGTCTGCTTTTGTTAAGTCCATATCATTTCTGTCCTTTATCGAGACCATCTTTGCATGAAATGTCCCCTTGGTGTCTTTAATTTTCTTGAAGAGATCTCTAGTCTTTCCCATTCTGTTGCTTTCTTCTATTTCTTTGCATTGATTGCTGAGGAGGGCTTTCTTATCCTTCTTGCTATTCTTTGGAACTGTGTATTCAGATGCTTGTATCTTTCCTTTTCTTCTTCGTTTTTGCTTCTCTTCTTTTCAGTTATTTGTAAGGCCTTCTCAGACAGCCATTTTCCTTTTTTGCATTTCTTTTCCATGTAGATGGTCTTGGTCTTGATCCATGTCTTCTTTACAATGTCACAAACCTCATTCCATAGTTTATTAGGCACTCTATCAGATCTAGGCCCTTAAATCTATTTCTCACTTCCACTGTATAATCATAAGGGATTTGATTTAGGTCATACCTGAATGGTCTAGCGGTTTTCCCTACTTTCTTCAATTTAAGTCTGAATTTGGCAATAAGGAGTTCATGATCTGAGCCACAGTCGGCTTGTGGTCTTGTTTTTGTTGACAGTATACAGTTTCTCCGTCTTTGCCTGCAAAGAATATAATCAATCTGATTTTGCTGCTGACCATCTGGTGACGTCCATGTGTAGAATCTTCTCTAGTGTTGTTGGAAGAGGGCGTTTACTATGACCAGTGCCTTTTCTTGGCAAACTCTGTCAGCCTTTGCCCTACTTCATTCTGCATTCCAAGGCCCAATTTTCTGGTTACTCCAGGTGTTTCTTGACTTCCTACTTTTGCATTCCAGTCCCCTATAATGAAAAGGACATCTCTTTTAGGTGTTAGCTCTAAAAGGTCTTGTAGATCTTCATAGAACCGTTCAGCTTCAGCTTGTTCAACATTACTTGTTGGGGCATAGACTTGGACTATGGTGATATTGAATGGTTTGCCTTGGAAAGGAATAGAGATCATTCTGTCATTTTTGAGATTGCATCTAAGTACTGCATTTCGGACTCTTTTGTTGACCATGATGGCTACTCCATTTCTTCTAAGGGATTCCTGCCTGCAACAGTAGATACAATGGTCATCTGAGTTAAATTCAGCCATTCCAGTCCATTTTAGTTTATGATACATATAAACATAGCTAAATGTTATTTTATTAATATCTTTGTTGATACAGTACCAAAATAATTAATATCTAGATTTGCCACATTTTTCAAATGTTGATGTTTATTCAGTTCAGTTCAATTGCTCAGTCGTGTCCACTCCTTGAAACCCCATGAATCGCAGCATGCCAGGTCTCCCTGTTCATCACTATCTCCCAGAGTTCACTCAGACTCACATTCATCGAATCAGTGATGCCATCCAGTCATCTCATGCTCAGTTGTCCCCTTCTCCTCCTGTCCCCAATCCCTCCCAGCATCAGTCTTTTCCAATGAGTCAACTCTTCTCATGAGGTGGCCAAAGTACTGAAGTTTCAGCTTTAGCATCATTCCTTCCAAAGAAATCCCAGGGTTGTTCTCTTTCAGAATAAACTGATTGGATCTCCTTGCAGTCCAAGGGACTCTCAAGAGTCTTCTCCAACACCACAGATCAAAAGCATCATTCTTCAGCACTCAGCTTTCTTCACAGTCCAACTCTCACATCCATACATGACCACAGGAAAAACCATAGCCTTGACTAGACGGACAGTGTATTTTATTTCTAATGTGTAAATGTTGTTAAATATGAAAAAAACTTGATGACATTAAACTTTTTTTTAAGTTAAACTTTAATAAACAAAAATCATTATCAAAAATTTTAAAACTCTTAGCTTTTTAAAATTTTATATTTAAAATATTTTTTTCCTAAGGTGTGTGTTGGAAGATACTTTTTTGTGGATTCCTCAAGCATTTGCAAATCTTACCAACTGACTCCCTTTGCCTTTTCTAGAATGTAGACAGAGTGTCTATGTCGGGAAAGGAGCACCACTTTGTTTACTGTCCAGTGTAATAAGAAAATGCCACCGTTAGGGCAGCCATAAGGCAGTTTTTCAGGTCTCACACAAGACCAGCACTTCCAAGCACAGGGTTCCTGCTTCACCACAAACCCACTCACATGTTATCTACCCCACTAGAGTATTTTATTTCTAATGTGTAAATGTTGTTAAATATGAAAAAAACTTGATGACATTAAACTTTTTTTTAAGTTAAACTTTAATAAACAAAAATCATTATCAAAAATTTTAAAACTCTTAGCTTTTTAAAATTTTATATTTAAAATATTTTTTTCCTAAGGTGTGTGTTGGAAGATACTTTTTTGTGGATTCCTCAAGCATTTGCAAATCTTACCAACTGACTCCCTTTGCCTTTTCTAGAATGTAGACAGAGTGTCTATGTCGGGAAAGGAGCACCACTTTGTTTACTGTCCAGTGTAATAAGAAAATGCCACCGTTAGGGCAGCCATAAGGCAGTTTTTCAGGTCTCACACAAGACCAGCACTTCCAAGCACAGGGTTCCTGCTTCACCACAAACCCACTCACATGTTATCTACCCCACTAGCTCACTCCACATCTTTCAGAGAGACTAACAGGGGAACAAAAATATGGAGCCCACATGGCCTCCTGAGCGTTGGGTACCCAATATTTTATTTTCATCTTTTTAAAAAATTTTATATACATTTATTTATTTTAATTGGAGGTTAATTACTTTACAATATTGCATTGGTTTTGCTATTTATCAACATGAATCTGCAATGGGTGTAAACGTGTTCCTTATCCTGAACACAACTTGGATCCAGTCTGTTGTTCCATGTCTAGTTCTAACTGTATACATATGCCCCAAATCATCAAATTGTACATGTTATACATATGCAGGAAAAATCAAACATGTAGATCAGTGGAACAGAATAAGGAGTCCAAGAATAGACCCACACACCTACAGTCAATTAATCTATAATAAAGGAGGTAAGAATACACCATGGAGAAAAGATAATCTCTTCAATAAGTGGCACTGGGAAAGGTGGACAGTCTCATGTAAATCAGTTAAGTTAGAATATACACTTGCAGCATATATCAAAATAAACTCAAAATGGCTTAAAGATCTAAATATGTCATGACACCATAAACCTCATAGAAGAAAATGTAGGCAAAACATTCTTAGACATAAATTGTAACAATCTTTTCTTTTATCAGTCTCCCAAGGCAAAATAAATACAAGCAAAAATAAATGAATAATAATAAAGGAGGTAAGAATACACCATGGAGAAAAGATAATCTCTTCAATAAGTGGCACTGGGAAAGGTGGACAGTCTCATGTAAATCAGTTAAGTTAGAATATACACTTGCAGCATATATCAAAATAAACTCAAAATGGCTTAAAGATCTAAATATGTCATGACACCATAAACCTCATAGAAGAAAATGTAGGCAAAACATTCTTAGACATAAATTGTAACAATCTTTTCTTTTATCAGTCTCCCAAGGCAAAATAAATACAAGCAAAAATAAATGAATAGAACATAATCAAACTTAAAAGCTTTTGCACAGCAAAGGAAACCATAAACAAAATGAAAAGATAACCTATAGAATGGGAGAAAATATTTATAAGTGATGCAAATGACAGGGGATTAATTTTCAAAATATGGAAATGGTTCATACAACTCAATAGAAAAAAAATCAAACAACCTTAAGTTTTTTTCCTATGCCTGTGAGTCTGTGAACTTATTTACAAGATGAAAATAGACTCACAGACATAGAAAACAGACTTATGTTACCAAAGGGGATAGCAGAGTAGTGGGGAGATAAATTAGGAGTTTGGGATTAATGTACACACTACTGTATATAAAATAGGTAAACAACAAGGACCTACTATATAGTGCAGGGAACTTGATTCAATATTCTGTAACAACTTACATGGAACATCTAAAAGGATCCTCTCCACAGGAATGTGTAGATAGGATTGTGAAGCCTCATTGGGACAATACATCTCAGAGCTACTGACAAGGGCTGATTTGAAAGGAGGCATTGTGAATACAAAGGTTGCAGCTATTTTCCTGATATCATGTCCAGTATACCCAGAATTGGAAATCATAGAATCCCCAAAAGAAACTAAAGGTCATTTTGTCATCTTTAAAAAAAAAGGAATATGATTTTTCTGGTTACCTGTTTCTTGTGACTTCTTGTTAGTTTGTGTCTTTCAGGGAATTTGTCCATTTTATCTAAGCTGTCAAATTTATGGGCATAGAGTTATCCGTATTATTAATCATCCTTTTAATGTCCATAGTACCCATAATGATATCCTCTGTTTTATTACAAATTTTGGTAATTTATGTTTTCTGTCTTTTGCTCAGTCCATCTGGCTAAAGCTTTAGCAATTTTATTGATTTTTATAAACAAGAAAGTTTTGTTTTCATTGATTTTCAATTTTTGATTTCTACCTTTATCTTTTTTTGTTGTTCTTAATATTTATTTATCTATTCACCTGTGCCAGGTCTTAGTTGCAGCATGCAGGACCTCCAAACTCCATTGTAGCATGAGGATTCTTTAGCTGTGGCACGTGAACATTTAATTGCAGCATGTGGTTCTAGCTCCCTGACCAAGGATTGAATCAAAGTCCTCTGCACTGGGAGCATGGAGTCTTAGCCATTGGGCCACCAAGGAAGCCCTGATGGTTTAACAGAAATTTATTTCTCATAGTTCTTAAAGCTGGAAAGTTCAAACTCATGTTGTCAGCAGATTTGGTTCATGGTAAGGGCCCTCTTCTTGGTTAGAAGACAAATGCCTTCTTACTGTATTCTTACATAGCAGACTGAACTAGCTTGTTACCCTCATCTTCTTATAAAGGCACAGTTCCATTATGATATCTTTGCCCCAGGACCTGATCCAAATTAAATTACCTCCCAAAGGCCCTTCCTCCAAATACCAACACACTGGGGATTTAAGGTTTCAATATGTGAAGTTTATGGGGACACAAACATTCAATTCATAACAGGAAGGAAGTGAATGTCTCTAAAATAGCAATATGAGGCTTCACTTGATTGAAATGTTCTGTATCTTAACTATATCAATGACAAAATCATGGTTGTGACACTGTACTATAATTGAAGAAGGAAGATGTTACCATTGTGGAAAAGTGGCTAAAGGCTTCATGAGATCTAGCTATATTATTTCCTACAATTACATGTGAATCTACAATTATTTAAAAATAAAAAGTTTAATTACAAATGTGTTTGTAGACTAGGCTCCCCTTTACTGCCTGCACCAAGGAGGCAATTCCCATTCCCTGCCCCACCCTCTGTAGCCAACTGTTCCATCCCAAATATTCTTAACAAGTGACCTAATCAGTGTGGGGTCATAGCCTCCAAACACTATTCTTTTCTTGGAGGTGTTGTCCATGACTTTTAGTGGGGTGAGTCTTTCTGTCCATTTGGAGGCCTTTAGCTGCTTATAGCACAGGGTGTTATGCTTAGTTGCTCAGTTGTATCCGACTCTTTGTGATCCCATGGACTGTAGCTCACCAGGCTCCTCTGTCTGTATTATTTCCCAGGCAAGAATACTGGGGTGGGTAGCCATTCCCTTCTCCAGGGGATCTTCCCAACCCAGAGATTGAACCCAAGTCTCCCACATTGCAGGCAGATTCTTTACTGTCTGCACCACCAGGGAAGCCACATGGGGTAGGATGCACCAAAGACCACTGTGTCGTGGCCTAGAGGTGATTATTTGATGTATTTTCTGCCTTTGAGGGTAGGGGCCAGTGACACATTTCACTTAATATAGGTTGCTGTAATCTACACCATGATGTGATATGACTACTGTCCAACCCCCTGCAAGCCCATGCAGAAACCCAGGACATATCCCCCTGCCTGGGAGATAGTGTGAAGAAATTTCTTTAGTGCTCAGACCTCACCTCAATTTCTGGCTAACTGTAGACCTTCCAGTCCAATCCCCAACCTCACAGAATCCCACCTTTGTCTGTCTCATACCCCTGCCTCTCCCCTTCTTCCCTCCCAACCATCAGAGAGCTTGCCAAGACAGACACAAATCTTCAACAATAGGTTTTTATTTTCCTCATAACCATGACTGTACCACATTGATGCCTAGTTTGGTCTCTAAGTAACTAGCCATTTCTCATGAGCTAGACTTTAAAGATTCTGCATGGATTTCTGTGGTCTGCGCCACCACTCCCAAATTCTGCCTGCCCTCGTCATCACTGGAAATTGTGGATTTCTTCACAGTCTCTTCATTTTTCTTTGGTTCAGTTTGGTTTTCTGTCTGTGTTTCATTCAGATGACAGGTGGTTAGTGCTGGCTTTCTAGCTTTCTTAGACTTAATTGAAGGAATGAGAAAGCGTCTCCTGCTCACATTCCCTTGACGGCATCTTTTCACTTGCATAATTCTCTTGGCCATCTGGAAAGACAATACAATCAGCACAGAGGGGCCATGGTTTTTGGGGAGAGGGTGGGGGATAGACGAGAACAGGGCCTTTGAGAAAAGGACTGCAGGCTCAGGAGGGGAGTGCCAGGTAAGGCCAGGGTAAGACTCTCGTGGGAGTGTTAACGGGGAAGAGGATGAGGATTTTGAGTGGTGTCATCTCACCTTTGCACAACCTCCAGGCCTGTACTCAGGGGGCATCCTCATCTTCCCTTCTTCAGTGTTTGAGGTCTGCTGTTCTACAGAAGTGGTAGGTGTTTGTGATTTCCAGGTCTCCTTCTCCATATTGGTGCTCCCAATGCTCCACCAGTCTTCCTGATCTGTCCACATATGCCCCTTCCGGAACACGGAAGGACCACACCCTTAGGCTTTGTTTGGTCAGCAAGGCTCTCTTCCAGCCAATGGTAGCCCTGGAGGGCTTAGACATCACCAAGCACCATCCTGACACATTCATGGGGGAGGGGGAGATGCTGACAAGGCCAAATCGCTCTGGTGGGAGAAAGGGGTCATTTTTAACACTCTTAAATGGCCCTTGGAACTGACCTATCACCCTCATCTCCCCATGTCAAGTATGGTGGATTACATGGCAGGGAGAGTGACTCCTCCACACATTTCCCCAGAACCACCGTATTCAGTGGTACACTCCGGTTTCTCTTACCCTTCAACCTTACCAAAGGTTTTTGGTATGTCTTACCTTCAATCCATCCAGGGTAATATGACCATATTTAAGTAAATTAAAATTTTAAAAAAGAGGAAAAATCTACAGAACAGTTAAAACCCAAAGTAAAGGCAGAGGTTTATGACAATAATAAAAAATGTGACACAGGAAAAAAGGAAAACAAAAAAAAGCTCAGAAGATTAATAAGATTTTTTAGTACCAATAAAATCAACAACTACAACATGGTAGGATAAAATAAAATGATAAAACATCCAAAAGAATCTATCAATTCAGTTCAGTTCAGTCAAATGTTGGTGAGTTTGATACGGTACCAGGGATCTCTGAGACTGTCCTCAGCTTTTTTTGTGCTTTTTACTTTATTCTTCTCTTCACGTGCTGTTTCTACAGTTTGATCTTCCAGCTTACTGATCCGTTCTTCTCCTTCTGATAATCTGCTACTGATTCCTTCTAGAGTATTTTTAATTTCTGTATTTGTGTTATTTGTCTCTGAATGTTTATTCTTTAATTCTTCTAGGTCTTGTTAACTGATTCTTGTATTTACTCCATTTTGTATTCAAGGTTTTTGATCATCTTTACAAACATTATTCTGAACTCTTTTTCAGGTAATTTTCCTGTCTCCTCTTTAATTATTTGGACTTCTGTTTTTCTAGTTTGTTCCTACACTTGTGCAGTTTTTTTCAGCCTTTTCACCTTTTTTTAAAGTTATTGTGTTTGATGTCTTCTTTTTGCAGGGTTCAAGGAAAGTTGAATTCTTTCATTAACAAAAGATAAATTTTTTCTACCTTTTGGTATCTGCCCTCCTAATGTTGGTCCAGTGGTTTGTGTGAACTTCGTATAGAGTAAGATTTGTGCTGAATTTTTGTGTATTTTGTTTGTTTGTTTGTTTGTTTGCTTTTCCTGTGCTGGCCAAGGCTGAGTGAGGTGGTACTTATATCTGATGATGATTTGGTTTGTATTTCTGTTTTCTTTGTTGTTTAGATGAGGTGTTCTGCACAGGGTGCTACTGGTGGTTGTCTGATGTCAGGACTTGTATTTAAGTGGTTTCCTTTGTATGAGTTCTCACTATTTGATATACCATAGGATTGGTTCTCTTGTAGCCTAGTGTCTTGGAGTCAGTGCTCACAACCCAAAGTTGGAGTTGGAACTCTGGTCAGGAATGAAGATTCCACAAATGGTTTGTTATGGCATTAAAGGAGAGTAAAACAAATATTCAAATATGAGAAACCCAAGATGAACTCCAGATAAATGCCAGTTACAAAATCAGGCAAAGAATAATTAAGATAATGGAATATACACATATACATATATACCTATGACCACAGTGAAAACAGTCAAACAAAAATAAACTACAGTAGACTGATCCAGCGAGCAAAGGAAATAAAAAATTACATTTATTTGTTAAGAATGAAATTAACTTAAGCACACAGTGGAAAACAAAACAAAAGCAAAATGCCAAGTGGGGAATAAAGCAATGGAAAAAAAAAACCCAACAAATATGTTGAGGGGAAAGGAAAGAAAGAATAGATATGCAAAGTTAGACAGAGGTAGATGAAAAGATTTATATACATTAAAGATTAACTGCAAGGAAAAGGGAAAAAAGAACAGTAGGAAAGTAAATGAAGGAATAAATTTTGAAAAATTATTATTCTCCAACCAAAAGACACAGACTGGCTGAATGGACACAATGAGAAGACTCACATATATGTTGTCTACAAGAAACCCACTTCAGATCTAAAGACACATATAGACTGAAAGTCAGAGATGGAAAAATATATTCCATGCAAATGGGAAACAAAAGAAAGCTGGAGTATCAGTCCTCATATCAGACAAAATAGTCCTTACATTAAAAAAGATTACAAGAGATAAGGAAGGACACTATGTAATGATCAAGAGATCAATCCAGAGGAAGACAAAACAATCATAAATCTTTGTGCACCCAACATAGGAGCACCTCAATACATGACACAAACAATAATGGAGATAAAAGGAGAAAATGACAATAATACAATAATAGTAGGAGCCTTGAACACCCCACTCACACCAATGGACAGATCATCAAAACAGAAAATTAATAAAGAAACACAAGTCATAAATGATACATGATGTGAGATGGATCTCATTGATACCCTCAGCACATTCCATCCAAATTTAGAAGAATACATTTTCTCTTGAGTGCACATGGAACACTTTCCACAATAGACCACACCTTGGGTCACAAATCAAACCTCAGTAAATTTAAGAAAATTGAAACTGTATCAGTCATCTTCTCTGACCACAATGCTATGAGACCAGATATCATTTACAAGAAAAAAAAACTGTAAGAAACAAAAACACATGGAGAATAAACAACATATTTCTAAATAACAGGTTACTGAAGAAATCAAAAGAAAAAATATTCTAGAAACAAATGACAATAACTCAAAGCCTATGGGATACAGCAAAAACAGTACTAAGAGGCAAGTTTTTAGCAATAAAATCATACCTTAATAAACAGTAAAAACATCAAATAGACAACCTAAATTTACACCTAATGCAACTGGAAAAAGAAGAAAAAAAATTAGTAGAAGGAAAGAAATTGTAAAGACCTGAGCAGAAATAAATGAAAAAGAAATGAAAGAAACAACAGTAAAGATTAATAAAACTAAAAGCTTACTCTTTGAGAAAATAAATAAAACTGACAAACACTTAGCCAGTCTCATCAAGAAAAAAAGAGAGAAGAATCAAAGCAACAAAATTCGAAATGAAAAAGGAGACATTACAACAGACAAAGCAGAAATACGAAGGATTATAAGAGACTATTATGAGCAACTATATGGCAATAAAATAGATATCCTGGAAGAAATGGACAGATTTTTAGAAAAGTACAATCTGCCAAGACTGAACCAAGAATAAATAAAAATTATGTATAATCCAGTTACAAGCACTGAAATTGAAGCTGTGATCAAAAATCTCCCAAAAGACAAATGCCCAGGACCAGATGACTTCAGAGGAGAATTCTATCAAACATTTAGAGAAGAGCTAATGCCAATAGTTCTAAAAGTCTTTCAAAAAACTGAAGAGGAAGGAACACTTCCAAATTCATTCTGTGAGGCCACCATCACCCTGATACTGAAACCAGACAAAGACCACACAAAAAAAGAAAATTATTCTCAATATCACTGATGAACATAGATGCAAAAATCCTCAACAAAATTTTAACGTACAAAATTCAGCAACACATCAGAAAGCTAATACACCATGATCAAATTGGGTTTCTTCTATAGATGCAAGGATTCTTCAATATATGGAAATCAATCACTGTGATCCACCATATTAACAAACTGAACGATAAAAGCAATATGATAATCTCAATAGATGCAGAAAAAGCCTTTGACAAAAGTTAGCACTTATTTATGATTAAAGCTCTTCAAGAAATGGGCATAGAAGTAACCTACCTCAACATAGGAAAGGCCAAATATGATAAGCCTACAGCAACTATTATTATCAATGGTGAAAAATAGAAAGCATTCTTCCTAAAATAATGAAGAAGACAAAAGTGTCCACTTTCACCACTATTATTCAACATCATTCTGGAAGTCCTAGATACAGCAATCAGAGATGAAAAACAAAGAAAAGGAATCCAGATCAGTAAAGAAGAAGTAAAGGTCTCACTGTTGGCAAATGATAAGATACTGTACATAGAAAACCCTAAAGATAGTATAAGAAAATACCTAGAGCTAATCAGTGAATTTAGCAAAGTTGCAGGATACAAAATCAATACAAAGAAATCACTTGCATTTCTTTATACTAACAATGAAAAATTAGAAAGGGCAATTAAAGAATCAACCCCATTCACCACTGCAACAAAAATAGTTAAATATCTAGCAATAAACTTACCTAAGGAGAAAAAAGAATTGTACACAGAAAATTATAGGACACTAATAAAAGAAATCAAAGATGACATAAACAGATGGAGAGGTATTAAATGTTCCTGGATAGGAAGAATCAGTATTGTGAAAAAAAACTATACTACCAAATTCAAGTTGCAGATTAATGCAACTCCAATCAAATTACCCAATTATTTTTCAGTGAACTAGAACAAAAAATTGCACAGTTCATATGGAAACACAAAAGTCCCCGAATGGCCAAAGCAGTCTTGAGAAAGAAGAATGGAGCTGGAGGAATCAAGCTTACTGACTTCAGGTTATAATACAAAGCTACAATCATCAAGACAGTATGGTACTGGCACAAAAACAGAAATATAGACTAATGGAACAAGATAGAAAGCCCAGAAGACAGCTTCTTCAATAAATGGTGCTCAGAAAAATGGACAGCTACATGTAAAAGAATGAAATTAGAACACTTCCTTACACTATACATGAAGATAAACTCAAAATGGATTAAAGACCTAGATGTAAGACAGAAATTATAAAACTTTTAGAGGAAAACATAGGCAGAACACTAAATGACATAAAGCAAGGTCCTCCATGACCCACCTCCTAGAGTCATGGAAATAAAAACAAAAGTAAACAAGTGGAACCTGATTAAACTTAAAAGCTTTTGCATAGCAAAGGAAACTATAAGGAAGGTGAAAAGACAACCCTCAGAATGGGAAAAATAATAGCAAGTGAAACAACTGACAAAGGATTAATTTCCAAAATATAAAAGCAGCTCATACAACTCAATACCAGAAAACAAATAATCCAATCAAAAAGTGGGACAAAGACATAAATAGACATATCTCCTAAGAAGACATACAGATGGGTAACAAACACATGAAAAGATGCTCAGCATCACTCATTATTAGAGAAATACAGTATCAGTTTACATCCTGTCCAGCATTTATTGTTTCTTGACTTTTAATGAGTGCCCTTCTGACTGGTGTGGGGTGATAACTCATTGTAGTTTTGATTTGCATACTCCGACTCTGTGCGACCCCATAAACGGCAGCCCACCAGGCTCCTCTGTCCCTGGGATTCTCCAGGCAAGAACACTGGAGTGGGTTGCCATTTCCTTCTCCAATGCAGAAAAGTGAAAAGGGAAAGTGAAGTTGCTCAGTTGTGTCTGACCCTCAGCGACCCCATGGACTGCAGCCTTCCAGGCTCCTCCATCCACAGGATTTTCCAGGCAAGAGTACTGGTGTGGGGTGCCATTGCCTTCTCCGGAATGAGGGCCTAGGCAGGTACAAACCCAGAATATCTGCAGTCCAGCCCCGAGTCAGGTGGTGAGAGAGAGCTCAGGCTAGAGCCGGCTCAGAGAGCCAGGGTTGAGGCCTGGCTCAGGGCCCTTGGTGGGCTCCACTAGGGACTGCCAATTGCTTCAGGCCTCGCTGAGCAGCTGCTGGAACTCAAAGTGTGTCTACAAGCTAGATTCAAGCACTCTGGAGGCAGTCAGGGAGGTGCTCGTTTCTCTCTTCCACGTGGTCCAGAGAGATGTTGACCTGGTCCAACATGGGGCTGGTGGCTGCCCATACTCCTCCTTGGGCGAATCCGTGGACCTTTCCTTCCATGTGCACATCCACAGGAATGCCCTGTTCCACATGGCCACCAGACTTGGCAGGCTCGTGCATGTACAAGGCTCACATGGCCTTGTAGCGAAGTGGTGCAGGTTGGGCACACAGACGGCCTGAGGCAGGGAGGGCAGAGGGCAGTCATTAAAACCTTGTGCTCATTGACATCATCCTCTTGGGGAAAAGAAAGTAAGACTGTCACAATCTGTCCTGATTGAAGATGTGCCCACTGGCTGGTGGGCTCGGGTCTCCCCGGATTTTTCATAAAGATCATATAGGCTGCATGTGTCAGCAACTCACGTATTATGATCAGCCTCTAGGGATCCCCAAAGCTGCAATGTGTGACTTCTGCCCGAAGGGTTCCTCAGTATGTGGAGGTTGAAGAAGGTCTTCTATACTGTTTTTACAGCTGAAATTTCATTCTTTGTCCCAGTGTTATGATGTACTCCTGTTAAAGAATAACTTATCCATTAGATGTGAGCTACCCAACTTAAGTATGCAAGTCTGAGTCAGCAGGAGAGAAACATGCTGAGAGTTGGGTTTTCAAGGAGATGGAACTACTTCTCACTTGTACTCCAAATACAGGATCAGAGGATATTGATTAACTGAATAATCATTGGCCCCTTTTTGTTTTATAGGAGTCCAAGGGATTTTGGATTTGGTGCAGAACTGAGAGGAGTGAGCATAATTTTTTCCATTTATTGAGGGCTTTTCATGGGCCAGGCTGTATGTATCTCCCTCATAACTGTTGATGTATGGATAAACATGATGCTGCAAGGGCACCTTTGTAAAACCCTGGACATCCTGGCACTGAGAAGTAGGGTCTCAGTGCACAGACACATTCACGAAGCAGTACATATAACTCCTGGAGCAGGTGTGCACTTTTAGAACTCTGTCATTTTGTTGGAGGTAAGAGATCTCGTAAATCGCTGTAACTCACCTGCTCCTTCCACACAAACACAAGCATACAGAGAGCAGTGGGTCCCTTCTTTCTAGTTGAGTAAACAGATGGCTTGTTTGGCTCGGGGCTTGTTTACAGACTCTGGACATGGTCTTCTGTAACCTTGGAAGTCTATTTTGCATTTTGTGTGTGTTTAAGATTGTTTTCAAGCAAAAATGGCCCTTAAAAGATTGGGTGATGTTTGCAGGCTACAAATAAGAAAACAGCTAACTCTTGGGCTGTTGCTTTCTTTCAAATCCAGAAGGGAATCAACCACCCAATGTTTTCCTTTTCCTTTTATTATACATTATAACGGTGTGGGCTTTTTCAGGGCATTGAAATCCTTTGACTTTGCTTAATTGTGTTATTGGTCGTGTTTCACAATTACTCTTCAAATGGGCATATTCTGAACTGAATGGTCTGGCTGGGTGCTTGAGTTTGCACAATCACAGTGGATGTGAGTGAGCTTCTCTTGTCAGCCAAGAATGGACACTTTTATCATTTTAATTTTTACATTTTCATCCCACTGTATTCAATTAAGTTTGTTCCTGGGGCTCCCAGAACTTTCTTTAAAGGCTTCTGTGTAAATATCAACTTACAGGAAATGAAGTTCACCTCTGATTATGATTTATTTTGCACTTTATTTTCTTATTTGATAGATTTATTTTGTTTATATTTTGGTATTGTTCCCTCTTCATAAACCTCCTTGAGAATAAATATTGGAGATAGTCTTGGCTTTTAAATGCAGAACATTATCATATGATTTTGTCTTTGATGTGTTATGACACTGAATGCATTTCATCTGAGTATGTCTTCCTTTAACAGAGTTTGGTATCTTCTTCTGCTGACAAATTACACATTTGGTGTCATTTTACTCAGTTGAATGTGGGTCCTGGACTGTTTCATAATAATTCTGTAAAAGTTTTTCATTCTCTTCTTTGCATAAATATGGAAAACACTGGATTTTAAAAGGCTTTTTAACCCTTGTTTAACAATTATGACTGGCATCAAGCTGTCCACTGGTTCAAGTTCTGAGAAAAGAAAAAGTAAAAGGTGTTCACTGAGATGGCCCTTCTTCAAATAAGTGCCATAGCCTGTCACTGTAATGTTCCATAATTACTGTGTCATGTTTTTTTAAAGCAGGATGAACCAGTGGTTCATTTTGAAGGGGCAGCCATAACTCTGAAGTTCAGTCTCTATCCTATGTTACCTTTCATAACATTTGTCCCAGTCTAATGGGCAGAGGTAGCATGATTGAGTTCCCAAGCTCAATGTTCTGGGAGCTTCTCTTCAACAGGAAACGAGGTGTTTGCCCCAGACACTCACCTATATGCGTTTCCAAGTTATTTGATTTTCCCGCAGTTGTGCTAGTCTGTCTAACCACAGGCAATCTTCTTGCAGATCTCCTTCAGGACCTGTGATGGAAAAGTGCAGTACTGGTCAGCCTAGGGGACTTTCAAGGGAAGAGTAGATCTGTAACGAACTGTCCTGATCATTTAGACAAGTAACAGCAAGCTTATGTTGCTGCTGCTGCTAAGTCGCTTCAGTCGTGTCCGACTCTGTGCGACCCCAGAGACGGCAGCCCACCAGGCTCCCCCGTCCCTGGGATTCTCCAGGCAAGAACACTGGAGTGGGTTGCCTTTTCCTTCTCCAGTGCATGAAAGTGAGAAGTCAAAGTGAAGTCGCTCAGTCGTGCCAGACTCTAGCAACCCCATGGACTGAAGCCCACCAGGCTCCTCTGTCCATGGGATTTAACAGGCAAAAGTACTGGAGTGAGGTGCCATTGCCTTCTCCAAGCTTATGTTATATGGGGCCAAATATGCTGGGCAGAGGGTAGGGTTCCTTCCTTGTCTCCTGTAGCATAATTGAAGATGGTGTTGAAATGCCTTTCCTGGGTCTCTAAGAGAACAATGTCAAGGTCTCTCCCTGGACACGGATTGCTAATTCTGTGGTAGAGACTGTTAATGGAATCAGTTCATTAAACAAGACAGTGGTATCTTTTTCCAGTCTTTAATCATGTTCCTCTGTTCATTGTGGGTGCTTCTGTGGCAGACACATTGACTTTGAGAATGTCTGTTTTCAAAACCACCTGATTTTGACAGTTTACCATCCAAGAGTTGATCTGTCTTTTTATTCTGGTTGGAAACTTGCTGTAACTGGCAGCAGCAAGATGGACTGGATTGACCTGTTGAAAATAAACCTCATGAATCCGGAATTTGTGCTGCTTGGGTGCCTTTTTTCCTAGTATGACAACATGGATCTGAAGGTAATTGAAAATATTTCTGTCTATAAAAAAGGGTAAATGGGACCTGTGAACCCAGCAGGTGGTGGTCAATGGTGATTTCTCAGACCCCTTCCACCTGTGATAACGTTCCTGTGAATATAGTGGAAGTAATTGTCAAGTCAGGAATCAATTCTCCTTCAAATTTTCACCCTTCCAGTAATTCTTGGCCGTGTGTTTGCTTGCAGACATTGCTGGGATCATACCTTGTGTTTCATCCACAAATAGCCTCCAGTATCTGAAAGTTCAGAGAAGGCAAAGGCACCCCACTCCAGTACTCTTGCCTGGAAAATCCCATGGATGGAGGAGCCTGGTAGGCTGCAGTCCATGAGGTCGCTGAGGGTCAGACACGACTGAGCGACTTCACTTTCCCTTTTCACTTTCCTGCATTGGAGAAGGAAATGGCAACTCACTCCAGTGTTCTTGCCTGGAGAATCCCAGGGACGGGGGAGCCTGGTGGGCTGCTGTCTATGAGATTGCACAGAGTTGGACACGACTGAAGCGACTTAGCAGCAGCATCTGAAAGTTTGGAGTCTGAAAGGCTCTTGGCTCTCTCTTACTATCATCTTTGAGCTTGACCCCCTCTTCAGTTGCACAGTGGGATTTCTAGCATGCTGTCTTGGATATTGTGAGAATCAAGTGTGATGACCTTTGTTAAGGACTTACACAGTAGTGCTCAAGGAATGTAGTCCCCCATTTCGTGAATCCACCTATTGGAGCAGAAAGGGGTAGTATTTGATTGAACTCCTTTTCATGCCACTGTTTCCTTTTCCTGCCCCAGCTCTTTACACTTTGGCATCATTTCATTCACATGGTTTTTTCCTTTGTGAGGTCCATCGAGTTACCTCAGGAGTTACTTAAGCATCTCGATACAAACCATATGTTTTTAGTCCTGCTGTGAAGCAAGAGGCAGCCTATGATTCCACGCTTTCACATGATGGAAATGATATTCTGCTCTGGTCAACTCAGACACCTCACGTGCAGACTGACATGGCATCGCATCTGCACCTGTGAGGACTTCCATGGGTGTGAACCCTGTGCTGGTCACAGGGTACTTGTTACTTGGCAGTGCCAGAAAGGTCTCTAGTTTTTTTCTTTCTATACAAATTTACTTGTTTTCTTCATGGTGATTAGTTTATCAACATTCAAGTGAGGTCATTTGCTCATTTGTAAAGGGAGGAGAAAATGTTCAACAGAAATGTGCACTATTTAAAGTGTTCTCAAAAAGCCTTCTAACCTTCAGTCTCAATAGATAACTATGTTTCCTCTTTATCACTGGTAGAAGCTTAAGTTAGAAGGTGGCATCACAGAACCTGAATTTCACCCACTCATGTTTAAATTTCACATTTCCTTTTTGATGGGAAACTAGAGTGTATGGTCTTTTCCCAGAACATTAACATTCATACTCTTTTGGTTTATACCGGTAGTGGGTTAAATTACTTTAAATCCTTGGACGAGGGTGTCATTGTGGATTCGTCATGTGGTGACAAACTGAAACATGTAATACTGAGAGAAAGCTTTCTTCTAACTTGTGTTCCTTCAACAAGAGACATGATGAACAACCCTGGCGCCTTTGCTAGTCAAAAGAGTTGTGAAACTTAACAGCTATGGTGGCCCCTTCTCTCCTTTCCACACAGGCTTGTGCTGGCTGCCCATCACATAGCAGTCGTCCTGAGCCTCTTCATTGGAGGGGGCTGTGAGGAAGGCCTCAGGGAATTGTTTCATGGGAACTTATGCGTACTTTTAGCATCTTAGGTAGCAGTTCATAAGGCAGAGCTTTCAAAAAGATTGTTTTGCCAATTAGCAGCAGTCTCAAGAACTGGCATGCTTAAGTAAGAGAAAGGGACACTACTTAATATAGGTCAGATGTGACCTGGCTCCTCTGTGCTATTCCAGTTGTTGATCCCTAGGCCTGCCTTGTCACTTAGCTTCCTGAGGCATGTATTTGATGAATGTTTTCTCTTGGGTGGGAATGGTAATATCTTCAGTCTAAGGTCTTCAATCTACATTATCTTAATCAAGCTCAATCTATGAATATATCAAGTTATCTGTATGAAGTTATCTGTGTCAAGTTATCTGTATCCAGCTCAGTAGATGAATGTTTTCTCTTGGCTGGGAATGGTAATGCCTTCAGTCTAAGGTCTTCAATCCAAGTTATCTATATCAAGCTCATGCTTGCCCCTGATTTATGTGGGTGACAGAGAAATGGGAAATATTTGGCACATGAAGACAAAGCCTTTGCAATCAGTTATCTTTCTTTTTTATACTGATTTACTATTATGTGCAGAAACTAAGTTCATCAGGATAGCAGCAGTCATTTTGAGAGGCATGTTAGCCTATTGGAAATGACAATAATGGTGGTGGCCATGATAGTGGTTTTGGTGGTGATGATGCTAATAAATGCACCACAACCACCACTTTTCAGAAGATTAATAGAAGCAAGAATATCCTCAGTAATTTTCATTGGTTTATTTCCTAACTTCTCAAATCCTGTGATTTCAGTACTATTTGTAAGACATAGATAAAGCTTTGTTTTGCAGGGGACATTTGTTATACAGAACAGATCATTACATTGCCATGGTAACAGAGGCCCTGGCCTCCCGCATATGGTGTAGAGGGGCCTTAGAGTTGGATTTAGCTCGCCTCATATCTTGTTATATTAATTACGAAGCCATGAGAAGCCTTCTTAAGTGACATTTTCTTGCTTGAAAAGTCCGTGGTTACCCACATCTCTATCTCCACTTCATTTCCTGTCAACATGGCTATCTAGGGGTAAGAAAGTGTGTATTTTTACAGTAGTAGAAATAACTGGTAAGGTAAATGCTCTCCAATCAGGGGAGAATACAGATTGAACTAAATGGATTTCATGGCTGATTGGCCAGCCAGTTTCATTATCTGTTCTCTTACAGAGAGGTTTATAGATGTTACAGCATCACAGCAGGGCAGGAGCGTCTCTGATCAGGAGAAATGTAATGACATATAGACCATGGTCCCTCCCTCAGATGCCTGCTGGTTGCAGGTAGGCAGAGAGTGAGGAAGGTGGCCACTGCCCCTCCTATACTGTGGCCTAGAGGAGTAATCTGAGAGAGTCTCCTTGGAGGCACCTACTGATGTTGACTGTACTTGTTTGAGCTCAGCTCTCCTATTGAGATGTCCTTGTGTGCTGCAAAGGTGCAGCTGAAAGTCACCAGCTATTCTTGGTATGTTTTACTGATACACCATCCAGACACTACTTCCTTCATAGCTCAGACATCACACATGCCTTACAAAAGTCCTAAAGAAGTCCCAGAGTGGCAATGGCAGCATGTGGGCACGGTGAATGTTGGCTCCAGGGCAAAAATTTGCTTTGGACTGTTGTTAGAATTCTGTGTCCCATGGGGATTGTGGAAAGTTGGGTCTGGGTGCTAAGTTGGCACTGGCCTGAGTTAGACTTCTATATCATAGGAAAGTCATGGGAAATACTGGGTCTGGGGAGAAAGTTAGCTCTAGCCTGAGGCAGATGTTTGTCTTGCAAAGGGGCATGGGAAATGTTGGGTCTTGAGCATTAAATGCCTCTGGTCTGAGTCAGACTTTCCTGTGCCAAAAGACATGTGAAATGTTGGGTTTGGGTGGTAAGTTAACTCTGGCCTGAGTCAGACTTCTATGTCATGAATAGCATAGGAAATGTGTGGTTCCGGGCCAAAGGTGGCTTTGCCCTGAGTCAGATTTCTCTAAAGCAAGGGTCATGGGAAATGTGGGTCTGGGTGTGAAATAGACTCTTCCCCGAGTCAGAATTCTCTGCTGCAAGGAGCATGAGAAATAGTGGGTCAGGGGTGTGAGTTACCTCTGACCTGAGTCAAACTTCTGTGCCACAAGGAACTGGAAAATGTTGGATCTCGGTGGTACATTAGCTGTGGCCTGACTCATATGTTGTGTCACAAATAGCATAGGGAATGTGGAGTTCAGAGCATAAATTGACTCTGGCCTGAGTCAGACTTTTGTAAAGCATGGGTTATGGGAAATATTGGGTCTAGGTCTTAAGGTAGCACTTGCCTGTGTCAGACTTGTGTGCTCCAAGATGTTGAGCCAGGAAAGAATCTAGGATTCTTGGCCTCTGGAGGAGAGGAATTTAATTCAGGGCCAGTGATGAGGCCTGATCAGTCAAGCCTTTGTGTAATAAAGTTTTATAAAAGATGAAAGAGATAGTGTAAGCTTCTGATGTAGACATAAGAAGGGGGCAGAAAGAGTGTCCCCATGCTAGTTTTTACTAGGAAGTTATATCACTACCAGCATGCTGCTAACTAGAAAAAGGAAATGTCTCAAAACTCAGAGACTGGCACCAGGCTCCTCACCCACACCATGCATTTTGAGAAAGCATTGGCACAAGGTGACTTGTCCTGGGCCATAAAACCATTGACATGACTCTTGAGGAAAGGCAAGTTTCCAAGCAAAGACATAGTCCCCTTGAAACATAGCTTAACAGAACATTTGGATGAGTAAAACATACTGGCTTGTCAAGTCCCTTCTGAATCTTAGGCAGAACCAACTTGAAGAAAGAGTCTAGGGTAAATATATAGTTCATTAAAATAGCTTAAGAAAACCAGCTCCATAAGAAAAACACATTGGTTAGCTCAGGGTTTGAGAAAAGTTAAGTTCAGTTGGAACCAGGTTTCATCATGGCAAAACAGAATTTTAAAAGAAACCCCCTTTTGAATTTGTTTCAGTTCAGTTCAGTTCATTCGCTCAGTCGTGTCCGACTCTTTGCGACCTCATGAATTGCAGCACGTTAGGCCTCCCTGTCCATCACCATCTCTCAGAGTTCACTCAGACTCACGTCCATCGAGTCAGTGATGCCATCCAGCCATTTCATCTTCTGTCGTCCCCTTCTCCTCCTGCACCCAATCCCTCCCAGCATCAGAGTCTTTTCCAATGAGTCAACTCTTTGCATAAGGTGGCAAAGTACTGGAGTTTCAGCTTTAGTATCATTCCTTCCAAAGAAATCCCAGGGCTGATCTCCTTCAGAATGGACTAGTTGGATCTCCTTGTAGTCCAAGGGACTCTCAAGAGTCTTCTCCAACACCACAGTTCAAAAGCATCAA
>SJYC01123853.1:0-14095 GCA_006408675.1 Madoqua kirkii | reverse complement strand
TATAATACATTGCACAACATAAATATAGTATATATGTGTGTATTTATGTTTGAGCGTTTGCCAGAAATGATAGAGACATAACAGATAACAAGAAAGAAAACTATCAAAGGAGATTTCTGTGGAAGACAGAGAACAAGATTAACCAAGAATGGTCTACTCTTTAAACAACTAAGAATTTTCTTTTTTTTATATTTAAAATAATATTTCATACTGAAATAATAAATAATAAATATGAGATAAAGAATTTGAGATAAAGAGCATCCTATATCTTTTCAAGGTGCTTAACCTTCTTCTGTGTCTAAAAACTCCATGAACTGACATTTAGTTTTTAGATGAAGGTAGAGAACTTTGATTTTACTGACAGTATGTGTGCTTTCTCTGTATAGCAGAGAGATCAAGCTTATTAAATAAAGTTCTTAAATTTCTTCCCGTCATTTAAGAAAAAAATGAACACACATTGCCAAATTGAAATATTAGTGAATAAAGTCTAAAAGAGAGATGTTTTGTCTTCACAGAGTAACTGCTGAACAATTCTCTGCATGATGTGCCACTGCCCCCTGTTAAAAACATCAAGTGGCCCAAGGATATTTGCAGCACAGCTCCTCTCTGCCACTAAAAGACATAGATAAATTCATAATACCATTCAAAATAGATTTTAAATATCTATTGAAGTTCATAGGCATCTATGCAACTTGTATAGAAGATTAGTCTGTATTACTTGTGAAAAACGTCACCAGCATATATGTTGTATGTATATGGTTTTTGATCTTTGACATATATGGGCTTATTCACTGTTTTCCTACTAGTAAGACACATTTAACTTATTAAATTGCAGCAAGATCCAGAATATATATTTTTACTCAAATTACACATTAATTTCACTAAAAACCAATGAATAGGTCTATATTTATCTGTCACTTTTTTCTAATGTTAATCCTATTTTTATAGCATCTTATCAATGAGATTTTAAGGATTGGTAGAAAGGTCAGTTCCGTTCAGTCAGTCACTCAGTCGTGTCTGACTCTTTGCGACTCCATGGATTGCAGAATACCAGGCTTCCCTGACCATCACCGATTCCAAAAATTTACTCAAATTCATGTCTATCCAGTCGGTAGTACCATCAACCATCTCATCCTCTGTCCTCCCTTTCTCCTCCCATCTTCAATCTTTCCCAGAATCAGGATCATTTCCAATGAGTCTGTTCTTCACATCAGGTGGCCAAAGTATTGGCGTTTCAGCTTCAGCATCAATCCTTCCAGTGAATATTCAAGATTGATTTTCTTTAGGATGGACTGGTTGGATCTCCTTGCAGTCCCAGGGACTCTCAAGAGTCTCCTCCAACACCATAGTTCAAAAGCATCAATTCTTCAGCGCTCAGCTTTCTTGATAGCCCAACTCTCACATCCATACATGAGTACTGCAAAAACCATAGCTTTGACTAGATGGAACTTTATTGACAAAACAATGTCTGCTCTTTAATATGCTGCCTAGATTGGTCATGTATTTTCTTCCAAGAAGCAAGTGTCTTTTAATTTCATGGCCACAATCACCATCTGCAGTGATTTTGGAGCACCCTAAAATAAAGCCTCTCACCATTTCTATATTTTCCCTGTCTATTTGCCAGGAAGTGATGGGACTGGATCCCATGATCTTAGTCTTCTAAATGCTGAGTTATAGGACAACTTTTTCACTCTCCTCTTTCATGTTCATCAAGAAGCTCTTTAGTTTTTCTTTGCTTTCTGCCATAAGGGTAGTGTCATCTGTACTTCTGAGATTATTTAAATTTTTCCTGGCAGCCTTGATTACAGCTTGTGCTTCATCCAGTCTGGCATTTCACATGATCTACTCTGCATATAATATACATTCTTTCTGTTAAAAAACAAAGACATCACTTTTCCAACAAAGGTCCATGAAGTCAAACTATGGCTTTTCCAGTAACCATGTAAGGATAAGAGAGCTGGATCATAAAAAAGGCTGAGCACTGAAGAATTGATGCTTTCAAACTGTGGTACTTGAGAAGACTCTCTCAGTTTAGTTCAGTTCCATTGCTCAGTCATGTCCGACTCTTTGCAACCCCATGAATCACAGCATGCCAGGCCTCCCTGTCCGTCATCATCTCCTGAAGTTTACTCAAACTCACATCCATCGAGTCAGTGATGCCATCCAGCCATCTCATCCTCTGTCGTCCCCTTCTCCTCCTGCCTCCAATCTCTCGCAGCATCAGAGTCTTTTCCAGTGAGTCAGCTCTTCGCATGAGGTGGCCAAAGTACTGGAGTTTCAGCTTTAGCATCATTCCCTTCAAAGAAATCCCAGAGCTGACCTCCTTCAGAATGAACTGATTGTATCTCCTTGCAGTCCAAGGGACTCTCCAGAGTCTTCTCCAACACCACAGTTCAATAGCATCAGTTCTTCAGTGCTCAGGTTTCTTCACAGTCCAACTCTCGCATACATACATCACCACTGGAGAAACCATAGCCTTGACTAGACGGACCTTTGTTGGCAAAGGAATGTCTCTGCTTTTCAGTATGCTAGAGTCTCTTAAAATGTGAAGAGATCAAACCAGTCATTTTTAAAGGAAATTAGCTCTAAATATTCATTTGAAAAACTGGCTGGAGCTCCAATACTTTGGATATCTGATGCAAAGATCCAATTTATGGGAAAAGACCCTGATACTGGGGATGATTGAAGGCAAATGGAAAAGGGGTTGGTGAAAGATGAGATGGTTGGATGGCATCATTGATTCAAAGGACATAAATATGAGCAAAATGTAGGAGATAGTAGAGGACAGAAGAACATGTTGCAATCAATGCAACTGCAAAGAGCTGAACATGACTTTATGGTTGGAAAACAAAAAATCAGGCATCATTAAAACTAGCATTGAAATTAATGTCACAAAAATGGTTACCTCTGATTGTTTCTGAACTAATCAGCAAATATCACATCAAGGAGATATTAATTTATTTGTAAAGACCTTTAGGAGAGTGTTTTATTGTGAATAGTGCAAATAAGTATAAGCTTAATTCACTCTAATAATCAGCAAAAGTATTTCCTTGTTAGAGACATTTTCTTGTTAAAAGCAAAAGACTTAGACAATGACTACAAACTCTTATTGCTCCTGGCAGGAGTACAGCAAAGTTTCAAATCATTTTGCAGTCATGGCACCAGATATTTTATTAAGAACAGAGAATTAGATAGTGTATTTAAGTAGAAATTGAACTTGTTGCTTCTTAGCACCTGTTCACAAGATGAAGGAGTTAGGATTTTCATAAATCAATTATAATGTGCTGCCCTATGGTCAACATATCTTTCATTTGAAATACTTCCCATAAAAATCATTGTTTCAGTGATTTATTTGTCTGGGATACCTGTAAAATATTTATCAGTTTAGTGGTTGAGATGGGACTGTAGGAATCTGTCAGGATAATGGTATATGTAATAATAATATCTTGAATCTGAAATCCTGTCATTAAAGTTTGGTTTTGCAGAAATGATTGAAACACATGTTTCATATTTCTGATTTATAAAAATAAGAATAAAATTGATTCTTAAGTTAAGGTACTATCCCCAATATATCTTTAAGAAAAATATTAAATATAAATATAAAAGCCCTGCAAAACTTGAAAATGAATATTTCTCAATTTTAATGTCATATGTCTGTAACTTTCCCTAAATATGAAAGCCTTTCTTTCAACTAACTACAGAATACCAGCAAAATTCTATTTCACTGTGAGGGCTACAGGATAGGAAGAGTAAAGTAAACAGTGTTAAGTCATTTATCTACTTTTTAGTCATTGGTTTAATTTCAGGCAGAGAAGCTAATGTGTGTTGTTTTTTTTTTTTCTTTTCTTGTTGTCAGGAAGAGTCACAAAGAGAAATTTAATACTTATAGCTTCTATCTAGTGTGCAGTTACTGAATTCAAAAACCATGGTACATAAGTTTCAGAAAAGCTATTTAGTTTAGTTGTGAAAGGTCTTGGGAATCCAAAATTATTGTGGAAAGTGAACAGTGAGAGTATAAGCATGGTAATTATATATTTTAGAGGAATTTAAATTAATATGTGTCTCATACAATATCTCATCATACAGAATAATAAAAAGTGAATGTCACTCTGCTATTTCTTTTAGGCCTTCTGTGAATATTTGAAAAGTCTTGAGGGAGGTTCAGATTCCACTATGCCTAAATTAGAATCCTACTCTAGGAGAAAAGGAAGAAAGTTTAATTTTCAAAGTCATCATGGCATACAGAGTGCATGGCATTATGGAAAAAGCAAAGACCTCAGATTTTGTGTTGTTTAGTCACTAAGCTATGTCTGAATCTTTTGCAACCCCATGGACTACAGCACTCCAGGCTTCCCTTTCTTTCACTGTTTCCCCGCACTTGCTCAAACTCATATCCATTGAGTCAATGATATCATCCAACAATCTCATCCTTTGTCACTCCCTTCTCCTCTTGCCCTCATTTTTTCCCAGCATCAGGGTCTTTTCTAATAAGTTGGTTCTTCGCATCAGGTAACCAAAGTATTGGAGCTTCAGCTTCAGCATCAATCCTTTCAATGAATCTTCAGGGTTGATTTCCTTTAGGATTGACTGGTTTTATCTCCTTGCAGTCCAAGGGACTCTCAAGAGTCTTCTCCAACACCACAATCCAAAAGAATCAATTCTTCAGTGTTCTACCTCTTTTATGGCCCAACTCTCACATCCATATATGACTACTGGACAAATCAGAGCTCTGACTGTACGGACCTTTTGAAAAAGTGATGTCTCTTCTTTTTAATATGTTGTCTAGTTTATCATAGCTTCACCACCCCCCCTCCAAAGGAGACAGTGCTGTTTAATTTCAAGGCCTCAGACAGCATCCACAGTGATTTGGGAGGACAAGAAAATAAAATTTGCCACTTTTTCTCAAGCTATTTACCATGAAGGGATGGGACTGGGCACCATGCTGTTATAGACAAATGCAAATGAAACCTGAAAGGTCACCATCTGTGGATGCTACTGCATTACTGCTAAGTAGGAAGATATATAAAAGGGACAAAGACCAGGAAATGTAAAAAAGGACTTGAGCACCAGTTATAGAGGGAGGATGGTTCAAAAGTAAAATCTAACAAAATTATGCATGAAACACCTCTGGAATTAGCCTCTAATTGAAATAAATAAATTTATGTTAAAAAAAAACACCTCTGAAAGATAAGGTTACAAAATAGCTTTCCTTCAAAGGGCTCTAGACATAAATTAAAAACAGAGTAATTTTATTGCTGAACACCATACTTATTTAATTTCTTCTAAGAATTTGAATTCAAATTCAAACTCAGTGATCAGTTCAAATAAATACAGAAAAACAATAGAATGGGAAAGACTAAATATCTCTTAAATAAAATTAGAGATACCAAGGGAACATTTCAGGCAAAGATGAGTATAATAAAGGACAGAAATGGTATGGAACTAACAGAAGCAGAAGATATTAAGAAGGGTGGCAGGAACACATAGAACTATACAAAAAATATCTTCATGACCCAGTTAATCATAATGATGTGATCACTCACTTCACATCCTGAAATGTGAAGTCAACTGGGCCTTAGGAAGCATCACTATGAACAAAGCTAGTGGAGGTGATGGAATTCCAGTTGAGCTCTTTCATATCCTAAAAGATGATGCTATGAAAGTGCTGCACTCAATATACCAGCAAATTTGGAAAAATTCAGCAGTGGCTACAGGACTGGAAAAAGTCAGTTTTCATTTCAAACCCTAAGAAAGGCAATTCCAAAGACTGTTCAAACCACCAAACAATTGCACTCATCTCACACACTGGTAAAGTAATGTTCAAAATTCTCCAAGCAAAGCTTCAATAGTATGTGAACTGTGAACTTCCATATGTTAATGCTGAATTTAAAGATGGCAGAGGATCAAATTGCCAACATTCACTGGATCATGGAAAAGGCAAGAGAGTTTCAGAAATACATCTATTTCTGCTTTATTGACTATGCCGAATCCTTTGACTGTGTGGATCACCACAAACTCTGGAAAATTCTGAAAGAGATGAGAATATCAGATCACCTGACCTGCCTTTTAAGTAATCTGTATGCAGGTCAGGAAGCAACAGCTAGAACTGGACATGGAACAACAGACTAGTTCCAAATAGGAAAAGGAGTATGTCAAGGCTGTATATTGTCACCTTGCTTATTTAATTTATATGCAGAGAACATCATGAGAAATGCTGGGCTGGATGAAGCACAAGCTGCAATCAAGATTTCTGGGAGAAATATCAATACCCTCAGATTGCAGATGACACCACCCTTATGGCAGAAAGCTTCTTGAAGAAAGTGAAAGAGGAGAGTGAAACAGTTTGACTATAACTCAGCATTCAGAAAACTAAGATCATGATACCCAGTCCAATCAATTCATGGCAAATAAGAGGAAACAATGGAAACAGTGGCAAACTTTGTTTTTTTGAGCTCCAAAATCACTGCAGATGGTGACTGCAGCCATGTAATTAAAAGACACTTCCTCCTTTGAAGAAACCTAGACAATATATTAAAAAGCAGAGACATTACTTTGCCAACAAAAGCTCGTCTAGTCAAAGCTATGGTTTTTCCAGTCATGTATGGATGTGAGATTTGGACTATAAGTAAAGCTGAGCACTGAAGAATCGATTCTTTTGAACTGTGGTGTTGGAGAAGATTCTTTAGAGCCCTTTGGACTGCAAGGAGATCCAACCAGTCCATCCTAAAAGAAATCAGTCCTGAATGTTCACTGGAAGGACTGATGCTGAAACTGAAGCTCCAATACTTTGGCCACCTGATGTGAAGAACTGACTTATTGAAAAAGTCTCTGACTCTGGGAAAAATTGAAGGTGGAAGGAGAAGATTAAAGAGGATAAGATGGTTGGATGGTGTCACCGACTCAATGGACATGAGTTTGAGAAAACTGGGAATTTGTGATGGACAGAGAGGCCTGCCGTACTGTAGCCCATAGGTCGCAAAATTCAGACACGACTGAGAGACTGAACTAAATTAAACTGAATAATTCAAATAATTTTTCTTAATTTGAAGACACATAATTTATCCTTGATAGATATATACATATGAATATAAATCACAGTGGTGAGGTGTTCTCCTAAATTATTTATATTATTATATTCCTATCAACCTACTGCCCCCAATGCATTTCCACGCATGTACCTAGCAATGAAAATATGCATTTTCTAAACACTGGTTATAAAAATACTAGTATTCATATAATTATGTGGTGGACAGCCCAACTTGTGAAGTTATTTATAAAAAGTTTTTCTTTATGATCATGATATACATCTGAAAAGACTTGAGATAGTGTTTGACACAAATGTCAAATGTAAATTTGATGTTATTATTATTACTAAAATACGTAATCTGTTTACAGAGTGAGTTAAATACAATGGATGAACCAGATTGAAGTTTTTCCTTCATACCTAAAAAGAGAGCCCCATAAACTGTTTTCAAAAAGATAGTGTAACCCCTTATTTTCTCAAATGTACTCCATGGAAAAAAGTAAACAAATTTTTTCAGATTTAGAACTAAAAACAAGAGTACATTTGGGAAATTTCCAGGCCTGAGAGGATGGAGGCAGAGAATTTTTCTTTTCCTTTCTTTTCTTTTCTTTTCTTTTTTTTTCCTGAGAGAGTGAGAAGTAGCAGTCTTGAGTGTTTTGAGCTCTGCCCAAGACTACAAGGGCCAGAGTCCAGGGGCCCACATTTACTGATCATTAGGGAAAATGAACAAAGGGAACGAGTGAAACCACTGTGTATGATAGCCCTGAATTTACCTGAGACAGCAGCTTTTGAGGAAAATAGTATAAGTCTGAACTCTGAGAACAGAAATATTGCGTCACATCTGAAATATGTACTTATATCTGTCCCCAGTTTTATGGCATCACCAAACCCAAGATTCTTGGATGATCTTATGAAAATGAATGAGGGATAGTGTCTAGAAGAAGCAAGATTGAATTTCCTGCTGGAGAGTCAGCTGGGGGCTCAGAAGACATTAAATTTGGTGTGGAAAAATAAGGGACTATGCCATTTATCGTGTCCTATATGTTGAAGTCAAACATATAAAGCTATGTGCATAAAAATAGCAAAATGGTCAAATTTAATAGTGCAGCCTGTGAATTTCTGTTGTTATTTTTAACTTTTTATTTCTATGTATTTACTTACTGGCCACATTGTATTGTCAAAACAAAAGCATCACTGGAGAAAGGCAGGGAAGACTTCAAAGAGAGACCAGAATTCAGCCTCTATTCAACTCCTCTGAAATGTAAGGCAGGACAATTTCTGCACAGCTGGGGAAGGGAAATCCTGGACTTTACCCAGGGGGAAAGTAAGTTTTCTTCCTGATAGGAAGTCCTTGACTGTATGGAGCAGGCAAACCCTGCAGTTAAGGATCCTGGCCTCCCAGAGACCAGGAGATGAATCTCTATCTTCCTTGATGATTTCATTTCAAAGGATAGATCCCAGATCATTAAAAAAGGCATTATTGGTTGTAAAACGACAAAAGGCTTTAAAAATTTACATCCTTAAGGGCCAAAGTTTTAACAAAGGCGAGTTTTCTAAAGTAAGCAAGTAAGCTCTCTGGGAAAAGGGAGACCAGGGTCCCTGAGTCAGGAGGAGGTATGTTTAAAGTTTAGTTCAGTAGCAGGGAATGTTGAGGTTGTCTTGATCAATGTGCAGAGTCAAATACCACAAAATTAAATAGCATTTTATGAATCTATTTCAGCATAAGTATCATTTATTCCTATTAGTTTGCAATCCTGATTTTGAAGATGTTTTTCACTCCTACTCCCAAAATTCTAAAAGCGGGTTTAACCAGGATAAAAGATGTATTTGAAAAAATTGCATATACCCTTAGAAATCCCTAGGACCAAGTGACCAAGGCTCTTCAAGAGAATTGCATTTATTTAAGTAAGGACCAGTGTTCATACTTAATTAAAAAGGAATTGCAATCCTAAATGTGTCTCTAAAAGAACATTAAGGGAGATCCATTTCATTACACACAAAATCATATCACAATTTTTTTTTCTCCTCCTCCTCAGTTCTTTCTCTCATTGTAATTAATTGTACAGAACCCTTCAGTCTATAAATTCCACATGCCCCTAGGCTTTCCCCCTCTTTTCTCATATTTCTGCCTCTGAAACCTTGTCTCTCCATATTGAACGATTAATTTCATGCTTCTCAAACAAAGAAAATATTCTCTACAAATTATGCCTATTCAAGCTTCTTAAGTCCCTTTGCAGCTTGTAGAGTCTCAGACTAATCTGTTAAATAAAATAAGATTGCTACATAGTGAAGTGAAGTGACAATTGCTCAGTCATGTCCAACTCTTTGCAATCCCATGGACTATAGCGTCCATAGAATCCTCCAGAATCCTCCAGAATACTGGAGTGAGTAGCTAGCTGTTCCTTCTCCAGGGGATCTTCCAAACCTAGGGACTGAACGCAGGTCTCCTGCATTACAGGCAGGTTCTTTACCAGTTAAGCCATGAGGGAAGCACACGTAGGCAATACCTATGTATTACAGCTGCTAGTATTTTTAATTCCATTTGGCAAGGCTCAATCACTGAAACTTCAAACTGAAATTAGCCAGTTCAATTCACTTTGCTTTTGAAAAAATGAAATAAAATAAGGAAGGCTTTGCTAAAATATGAGAGTTTACATTTTGCTACTCAGTTCAGTTCAGTCGCTCAGTTGTGTCCGACTGTTTGCGACCCCATGGACTGCTGCACGCTTATTTCCCTGTCCATCACAAACTCCCAGAATTTACTCAAACTCATGTCCTTCCAGTCGGTGATGCCATCCAACCATCTCATCCTCATTGTCCCCTTCTCCTGCCACCTTCAATC
This sequence comes from Madoqua kirkii, assembly GCA_006408675.1. Lineage (NCBI taxonomy): Eukaryota > Metazoa > Chordata > Mammalia > Artiodactyla > Bovidae > Madoqua > Madoqua kirkii. The sequence goes on along the minus strand of SJYC01123853.1, from coordinate 4,229 downwards.
TTTCCCAGCATCAGGATCTTTTCCAATGGGTCAGTTTTTCACATCAGGTGGAGTTTCAGCTTCAGTATCAGTCCTTCCAATGAATATTCAGGACTGACTTCCTTTAGGATGGACTGGTTGGATATCCATGCTATCCAAGGGACTTTCAAGAGTTTTCTCCAACACCACAGTTCAAGACCATCAGTTTTTTGGTACTCAGTTTTCTTTATAGTCCAATCAATACAAGACTACTTTAGTCATCTTTATAGTCTCACATTCATACAAGACAACTGGAGAAAACATGGCTTTGACTAGACAGATATTTGTCAGCAAAGTAATCTCTCTACATTTTAATATGATGTCTAAGTTGGTCTTAATTTTGCTTCAAAGGAGCAAGCATCTTTTAATTTCACAGCTGTAGTCACCATCTGCAGTGATTTGGGAGCCTCCAAATATAAAGTACGTCACTTTTTATATTGTTTCCTCATCTTTTGATACAGTTTTCTGAAAGTTGAGTTCTAAACGGTTTTTTCACTCTCCTCTTTCAATTTCATCAAGAGGCTCTTTAGTTCTTTGCTTTCTGCCACAAGGCTGGTGCCATCTGTGTATCTGAGGTTATTGATATTTTTCTTGGAAAACTTGACTCCAGTTTGTGCTTAATCTAGTCCAGCATTTTGCATGATGTATTCTGTTCAACAAAGATCTTCATGAACCAGATAATCATAATGGTGTGATCACTCACCTAGAGCCAGACATCCTGGAATGTGAAGTCAAGTGGGCCTTAGAAAGCATAACTATGAACAAAGCTAGTAGAGGTGATGGAATTCCAGTGGAGCTATTTCAAAGCCTGAAAGTTGATGCTGTGAAAGTGCTGCACTCAATATGCAAGCAAATTTGGAAAACTCAGCAGTGGTCACAGGACTGGAAAAGGTCAGTTTTCATTCAAATTCCAAAGAAAGGCATTGCCGAGGAATGCTCAAACTACTGCACAATTGCACTCATCTCACATGCTAGTAAAGTAAGGCTCAAAATTCTCCAAGCCAGGCTTCAGCAATATATGAACTGTGAACTTCCTGATGTTCAAGCTGGTTTTAGAAAAGGCAGAGAAACCAGAGATCAAATTGTCAACATCTGCTAGATCATTAAAAAGCAAGAGAGTTCCAGAAAAACATCTATTTCTGCATTATTGACTATGCCAAAACTTTTGACTGTGTGGATCATAATAAATTGTAGAAAATTCTGAAAGTGATGGGCATACCAGGCCATTTGACTTGCCTCTTGAGAAACCTATATTCAGATCAGGAAGCAACAGTTAGACCTAGACATGGAACAACAGACTGGTTCCAAATAGGGAAAAGAGCATATCAAGATTGTATATTGTCACCCTGCTTATTTAACTTCTATGCAGAGTACATCATGAGAAACACTGGGCTGGAAGAAGCACAAGCTAGAATCAAGATTGCTGGGAGAAATATCAATAACTTGAGATATGCAGATGACACCACCCTTATGGCAGAAAGTGAAGAGGAACTAAAAAGCCTCTCGATGAAAGTGAAACTGGAAGGTGAAAAACTTGGCTTGAAGCTCAATGTTCAGAAAATGAAGATCATGGCATCTGGTCCCATCACTTCATGAGAAATAGATGAGGAAACAGTGGAAGCAGTGTCAGACTTTATTTTGGGGGGTTCCAAAATCACTGCAGATGGTAACTTCTGTAATGAAATTAAAAGACAGTTACTCCTTGGAAGGAAAGTTATGACCAACCTAGACAGCATATTAAAAAGTAGAGACATTACTTTGCCAACAAAGGTCCGTCTAGTCAAGGCTACGCTTTTTCCAATAGTCATGTATGGATGTGAAAGTTAGACTGTGAAGAAAGCTGAGCACTGAAGAATTGATGCTTTTGAACTGTGGTATTGAAGAAGACTCTGGAGAGTCCCTTGGACTGCAAGGAGATCCAACCAGTCCAATCTGAAGGAGATCAGCCTTGGGATTTCTTTGTATGGAATGATGCTAAAAATGAACTCCAGTATTTTGACCACCTCATGTGAAGAGTTGACTCATTAGAAAAGACTCTAATGCTGGGAGGGATTGGGGGCAGGAGGAGAAGGGGACGACAGAGAATGAGATGGCTGAATGGCATCACTTACTCGATGGACGCTGAGGCTGAGTGAACTCCGGGAGTTGGTGATGGACAGGGAGGCCTGGCATTCTGCGATTCATGGGGTCACAGAGTCAAACACAACTGAGCAATTGAACTGAACTTAACTGAACTGACTCTGCATATAAGTTAATTAAGCAGGGTAACAGCCTTGACGTACTCCTTTCCCATTTTGGAACCAGTCTGTTATTCCATGTCCAATTCTACCTGTTGCTTCCTGTCCTGCATACAGCTTTTTCAGGAGGCAGCTCAGGTTGTCTATTATTCCTATCTGCAAAAGAGTTTTCCACAGTTTGTTGTGATCCACACAGTCAAAGGCTTTTTGCTGCTAACTACAGGCAAATAATGAGTTTCTATAATTTACTTGAGAGAAAGGGACGTTTGTTTACTATTTTTGATATCCCCAGAGTATAACATAATGTATGCAACATGATAAAAATAGTTGTGGAATTGAAGGCAAGGTAGGATTTTAATATCATTATAAAATTATGTTCTTAGTTCATTTGTTTGTTTATGTATTCCAGAATATTAAAAGAAGAAGATTATGTGTGAAAAAAATAATTGACCAAGTGCTGTGAAGAATATTGAGTTAATATGAAATAATTCCATCCACAGAGAAGTTACAATACTGAGTGTGGTATAGAAAAGAAAAAAATAATAATTTTTATCTACTGTTTTAAGTTCTTGCTAGAGATATCCACTGTGATGAAAGACAGATTAATAGAAGCAGCAAGTTTAATAGCATGCATTCTTCCTATGCGGGGCTTTCCAGGTGAGTCAATGGCAAAGAATCCTCCTGCCAAGCAGGAGACATGGTTTTGAACTCTAGGTCAGAAAGATCCTCTGGAGAAGGAAATGGCAACCCACTACAGTATTCTTGCTGGGAAATCCTATGAACAGTGGAGCCTGGTAGGCTACAATCCATGGGGTCACATAAGAATTGGACAAAACTTAGCCACTAAACAATCATTTTTGTGTACATGGAAGAGACTCTGTAAAACCTGATAACTCTCCTAAATGGCCCATGCCACCTGTATAAACCATCTTAAGCTATAGGCAAAATCAAGATGTTGGGGGCAAGCCTGTTAATGAGCTGTTACCAGGGAAACGCATTAAACATATGACAGGGTGAGTTTGTTATGCAGGTCTAAGTCATAACTTCTTCACTTGTTCAAGTGTCCCTAGAGACTTACTCATCCTTCTCTTAGTGGTACAGAGGGGGAGACACCCTAACAAATTTAGATTTCCATTATGAATGTAAATATCTCTTACAAAAGGGTAACTTCTCAGTTTTCAGAGCTTTCCCTGTGTCAGCTGTGTCTTAAAAATCATCACCTTAAAATGTTTATTCTAAAGGAGTATGTTTGGGGTGGCAAATTCTGTTCCCCTTCAGTGAGGAGCAGATCATGGGGAATCATAGGTGTGGACTATGGGGCAGAGACAAGCTGTATATGTATATATACTCACAACCACATATATGCATATACATAATCAATCACAATATGCAAAGAAAAAATGGTTTTATTCCAAGCAGAATAAATTGGGAATAATATGGTGGCCAGAGTGGCTACTGAGTTCAAAATAATTAGGGTTCTAGCTAGAAGACTAGGTGGGCTGTGCTAGTGCCATAAAGAGGGACTGAAAGACGTTGCATTGTGCCACATAAAAGTGTTTTAAAGGAACAAATATAAGCACTTAGAATAAATATTTATTTTGATCTCTCCCTACATTTATACTCCTAGGGACCTTTTTATGAAGTACTTTTTGAAGGTAATTAGCAGTTTTTTGTACTTTTACAGCAAGCAAGATATTCTTATTAGGACACATTCTGTTTTAATCTGCACTTTTCACAAATGTATTTTATTTTCATCATTAAATACTTATTATTTTGTTTTAGTCTTTTCATGTGATAGCTTAAAATAGTTGCTATTCTAATGTAGAGTTTATTAACGTTGTTGTCTATTAACCATGTTTGCTGAATCCAGATTGCTTTGAGAAAGATCTTTCTAGACATTCTATGAACAATTTTACTTTAATAAGTAATTCTCAAAATATGTTCCTAGAGCAGCACCATCAGTCTTACTTGAGA
>SJYC01123850.1:0-18972 GCA_006408675.1 Madoqua kirkii | reverse complement strand
TGTTCATAATATTCTATATATATCTTATTATATATATATAAATATATATTATTTATTTACATAACAATAAATATTATATGTATATGTATTCACACACACATACACAGTTATATATAAAGTTAAATTTTTCATATGTATTTTTTTCATAAACTCAGAGAAATAAGAGATACAAATAGATTTTAGAAATAAATAAATATATTCACTTTGTCTTATGCTGTTATTATCATTAATTTTTGTTGTTTGTTTGCTTGGATTTGAGGATGTGTGGATATGAGTGAGGATGATTATAGAAGAGAGTAGTCCTGGTGGACCTTTGATGGATGTATCTCATAAGCAAGTAATAAGACTTTGTGGCTTTCAACTACCTGAGATTTGTTTAAGCAGCCTACATTAGTCTACCATGCCTCTTCAAAAAAAACGTTAACTGATCAATTTATGATGTTACCACATGAGATAATAACCAATTAAATACTTCTTCACTCAGATTTTTATATGACTTAATGATAATTGAGGCCCTCAGGATTTGGCAGGGCTGGAGTCTCCTCCTAAAAGCAGGCTGCTGTTGACCTGGAACAAGTTCTCAGACATCATTATCCACAGGGGACAAAGTACCTGCTGGGGCCTAACCTGGTGACATTCCACGATGATAACGAAGTGATAGTTAACAAGGGGTCAGTCAGTACAGATCTGTCAGCAACCAGGTGGGCTGGTCAAACCTCACCCTCTCAGGTGGAATGGACTTTGCTAGGGTCAAAAGATGGGAGAGGTGGGAGTGTGGGAGTTCTGAGAGAGCAAAGGCAGAGAGGAGGGAGCAGTCAGAGCACATGTTACCTGGTGACATTCCACGATGATAACGAAGTGATAGTTAACAAGGGGTCAGTCAGTACAGATCTGTCAGCAACCAGGTGGGCTGGTCAAACCTCACCCTCTCAGGTGGAATGGACTTTGCTAGGGTCAAAAGATGGGAGAGGTGGGAGTGTGGGAGTTCTGAGAGAGCAAAGGCAGAGAGGAGGGAGCAGTCAGAGCACATGTGGGTTAGACTTCATCTAAGAGTCAGGGTCAAGGTGAGGTTTAGGGAACATGAGGCTAAGGTTTAAGCCTTTGTGCAGCAAACTTCTATGGAAATATGGGAGTGGGCAGTGCAGACAGGGTCCCTGAGAATTACTGCCTGCTATCTGGGGAACTACTATACTGTCCAAGGGTTAGGAATTCATCCTCAGGAAGCCTTGAAGGTGCTTGAGCTGGAGTGATTATGGACCAGCTAGAAGGGCAGTGCATGCCTCAGGCTGGACTGAGCCTCTGTCTTAGTGACCCCACAGCAGGGCAGAGTCAACTGCCTCCACAACTTGCTAGTGAACACCTACTGTGTGCTGGGCTCTGGGTGGATGCTACACTTGAGTATCTCAGTGTAAATAACAGTGACCTTCTCTTACAGATGAGGTTCATATCAGAGGTTAAAGACCTTTCTAGAATCCTGTTCCTAATATGAAACCTGTCTGCCCAGGTGTTCTGCTCTCACCTTGCCTACTGTCTTCCCAATCTTGGCAAAACCATACATTGAAAACACCAGTGGCATCAGCTGGGTACACACTTCCACCTACATGACACTATCTGCTGTATGTCCCCTCACAGTAGTTATTCCCTCCCATCTTCACCTATAAATGATTCATCCATAACTGAAGGTCCAATCAATGCCAGCTCTTCTCATCCTTTCTGTTTGTAAATGCTTGGAAATGGTTTTAAAAGATCTGAGATGGTTTGTGTCAAGCACCAACTATTTATGGAGTTTTGTTAGATTCCATATCTTTCTCTCACACTCTACCAGAGAGCTGACCTGAGTGTTTACTTCTTCTACAAGTTGAACTGGTGCCATGTCTGTCAAGTTACATCATTAGCGGGAGGATGAGTAGAAACAGATGGGCAAGAAGTTTCCTTCTCTCAGCTATTTCATGAGGGGCTCCGAATTGAACAAGAACAGCATAAAAGCCTGGTCTTATCATTAAATATCAATGTTCAATTCAGTTCAGTTCAGAAGCTCAGTCCTCTCTGACTCTTTGTGACCCATGAATCACAGCACGCCAGGCCTCCCTGTCCATCACCAACTCCCGGAGTCCACACAAACCCATGTCCATCAAGTCAATGATGCCATCCAACCGTTTCATACTCTGTTGTCCCCTTCTCCTCCTGCCCTCAGTCTATCCCAGCATCAGGGTCTTTTCAAATGAGTCAGCTCTTCACACAAGGTGGCCAAAGTATTGCAGTTTCAGGTTCAACATCAGTCCTTCCAATGAACACCAAGGACTGATCTCCTTTAGGGTGGACTGGTTGGATCTCCTTGCAGTCCAAGGGACTTTCAAGAGTCTTCTCCAACACCACAGTTCAAAAGCATCAATTCTTCTGCAATCAGCTTTCTTTATGTCCAACTCTCACATCCGTACATGACTACTGGAAAATCCATATCCTTGACTAGATGGACCTTTGTTGACAAAGTAGTCTCTGCTTTTCAATATGCTGTCTAGGTTGGTCATAACTTTCTTTCCAAGAAGTAAACGTCTTTTAATTTCATGGCTACAATCACCATTTGCAGTGATTTTGGAGCCTAGAAAAATAAAGTCAGCCACTGTTTCCACTGTTTTCATATCTATTTGCCATGCAGTGATGGAACCAGATGCCGTGATCTTAGTTTTCCGGATATTGAGCTTTAAGCCAACTGTTTTTACTCTCTTTCACTGTCATCAAGAGGCTCTTTAGCTCTTCTTCACTTTCTACAATAAGGGTGGTGTCATCTGCATATCTGACGTTATTGATATTTCTCCCGGCAATCTTGATTCCAGCTTTCGCTTCCTCTAGCCCAGCGTTTCTCATGATGTACTCTACGATGAAGAATTAAAAGGGCCATCTTCCTCAAAAGGTGTTAGAGGGGGTGGTCCCAAGATGGCGGCGTAATAGGATAGGGAGACCACTTTCTCCCCCCACAAATTCATCAAAAGAACATTTAAACTCTGAGTAAATTTCACAAAACAGCTTATGAATGCCGGCAGAGGACATCAGGCGACCAGAAAAGCAGCTTATTGTCTTCGAAAAAAGGTAGAAAAAATATAAATGACAAAAAAAGAGACAATAGAGGTAGGGAGGGAGCTCCGTCCTGGGAAGGGAGTTTTAAAAAGAGAGAAGTTTCCAAACACCAGGAAACACTCTCACTACCGAGTCTGTGGAGAGCCTTGGAATCAGAGAGGGTAGCATAATGGGGGGGGGGGGGGTAAGCTCTTTAGCTCTTCTTCACTTTCTACAATAAGGGTGGTGTCATCTGCATATCTGACGTTATTGATATTTCTCCCGGCAATCTTGATTCCAGCTTTCGCTTCCTCTAGCCCAGCGTTTCTCATGATGTACTCTACGATGAAGAATTAAAAGGGCCATCTTCCTCAAAAGGTGTTAGAGGGGGTGGTCCCAAGCCCATTGGTAACTCCCCCAGTGGAGAAGCAGCGCAGACGCCTGCATCATCCACTAGCAAGCAGAGGCTGGGCAGGGAGGCGTGGGCTGCATTGCTTTGTAAGGATCAGGCCTGAATGCCCCTAGGGTAACCAGAGCAAACTAACTTGGGCTAGCAAACCAAACTGTGGTATAGCTACCACGTGAAAAGCTCCAACATAAGACACCACCAGGACCACGCACAGAACAAAGGACAGAACAGAATTAGCCGGCTACAGACCATCCTGCAGACGCCTGCATCATCCACTAGCAAGCAGAGGCTGGGCAGGGAGGCGTGGGCTGCATTGCTTTGTAAGGATCAGGCCTGAATGCCCCTAGGGTAACCAGAGCAAACTAACTTGGGCTAGCAAACCAAACTGTGGTATAGCTACCACGTGAAAAGCTCCAACATAAGACACCACCAGGACCACGCACAGAACAAAGGACAGAACAGAATTAGCCGGCTACAGACCATCCCGCTCTTGTGATAGGCAGCCAGAGCTGGAAGGGCCAGAAGGGGGCAATTGCAGCCCCACAGAGACATTATCTACCAAACTGCAAGCAGGCTTCTTTGCTAACTAAGACTTCTTGGGGTTCTGGACAGTCATCATCCGCCTGAGAAGGTGTGCCAGTGGTACACCCAAAAAACTGAGCAGCAGGAACGGGAGAGGCGATAAGCCACAGTGACCATGCTCACCAAACACCTGAGCTACTCAGACCTGGGAAGGGCACAAAATGCAGGCCTAACCAAGTCTGCGCCTCTGAGGACTACGTGAGTGCTGAACCTGAGCAGCGTAGACCTGGGAGGTGCATGCAGCCCAGGGCCAGCCTCAGACGGTTCCCTGTGGAGCTACCTAGGGCCTGAGCTGTGTGCGCCATGAGTGGGGACAGGCCCAGTGTGGCTGAGACACTGAGAGCACACACCAGTGTTATTTGTTTGCAGTGTCCCTCCCTACCCACAGCGCGACTGAACAAATGAGCCTTAAAAAAAAAAAGTGTCCACCACTGTCCCCCTTGTATCAGGGTGGAAAACAGACACTGAAGAGACCAGCAAACAGATGAAGCTAAAACAAAGGGAACCGCCTTGTAAGTGACAGGTGTAATAGATTAAAACCTTGTCGTTAGTACCAACTACATAGAAAAGGGCCTATAGATCTTGAGAAATATAAGCCGGGCCAAGGAACTATCCAAAAATGAACTGACCCCACACTTCCCACAACACCAGAGAGTTGCCTAGATATATCTTTACTAATTTTATGATCATTCTTTTTCTTCTTTTTTTTAACTTTTTTGAATTTTTAAGTTCTCTATTACTCTTTCAGTTCAGTTCAGTTCAGGCACTCAGTCGTGTCCGACTCTTTGTGACCACATGAACCATAGCAAGCCAGGCCTCCCTGTTCATTACCATCTCTCAGAGTTCACTCAGATTCATGTCCATCGAGTCCATGATGCCATCCAGCCATCTCATCCTCTGTCGTTCCCTTCTCCTCCTGCCCCCAATCCCTCCCAGCATCACAGTCTTTTCAAATGAGTCAACTCTTCGCATGAGGTGGCCAAAGTACTAAAGTTTCAGCTTTAGCATCATTCCTTCCAAAGAAATTCCAGGGCTGATCTTCTTCAGAATGGACTGGTTGGATCTCCTTGCAGTCCAAGGGACTCTCAAGAGTCTTCTCCAGCACCACAGTTCAAAAGCATCAATTCTTTGGCGTTCAGCCTTCTTCACAGTCCAACTCTCACATCCATACATGACCACAGGAAAAACCATAGCCTTGACTAGATGGACCTTAGTCTGCAAAGTAATGTCTCTGCTTTTCAATATACTATCTAGGTTGGCCATAACTTTTCTTCCAAGGAGTAAGCGTCTTCTATTTCATGGGTGCAGTCATGATCTGCAGTGATTTTGGAGCCCCCCAAAATAAAGTCTGACACTGTTTCCACTGTTTCACCATCTATTTCCCATGAAGTGATGGGATCGGATGCCGTGATCTTCGTTTTCTGAATGTTGAGCTTTAAGTCAACTTTTTCACTCTCCTTTTTCACTTTCATCAAGAGGCTTTTTAGCTCCTCTTCACTTCCTGCCATAAAGGTGGTGTCATCTGCATATCTGAGGTTATTGATATTTCTCCTGGCAGTCTTGATTCCAGCTTGTGTTTCTTCCAGTCCAGCATTTCTCATGATGTACTCTGCATAGAAATTAAATAAGCAGGGTGACAGTATACAGCCTTGACAGTACTCCTTTTCCTATTTGGAACCAGTCTGTTGTTCCATGTCCAGTTCTAACTGTTGCTTCTTGACCTGCGTGCAGATTTCTCAAGAGGCGGGTCAGGTGGTCTGGTATTTCTATCTCTCCCAGAATCTTCCACAGTTTATTGTGATCCACACAGTCAAAGGCTTTGGCATAGTCAATAAGGCAGAAATAGATGTTTTTCTGGAACTCTCTTGCTTTTTCCATGATCCAGCAGATGTTGGAAATTTGATCTCTGGTTACTCTGCCTCTCCTAAAACCAGCTTGAACATCAGGGAACTCACAGTTCATGTGTTGCTGAAGCCTGGCTTGGAGAATTTTGAGGATTACTTTACTAGCGTGTGAGATGAGTGCAACTGTGTGGTAGTTTGAGCATTCTTTGGCACTGCCTTTCTTTGGGATTGGAATAAAAACTAACCTTTTCCAGTCCTATGGCCACTGCTGAGTTCTCCAAATTTGCTGGCATATTGAGTGAAGCACTTTCACAGCATCATCTTTCAGCATCATCTTAACAGCTCCCCTGGAATTCTATCACCTCCACTAGCTTTGTTTGTAGTGATGCTTTCTAAGGCCCACTTGACTTCACATTCCAAGATGTCTGGCTCTAGATTAGTAATCACATCATCATGATTATCTGGGTCATGAAGATCTTTTTTGTACAGTTCTTCTGTGTATTCTTGCCACCTCTTCTTAATATCTTCTGCTTCTGTTAGGTCCATACCATTTCTGTCCTTTATCGAGCCCATCTTTGCATGAAATGTTCCCTTGGTATCTCTAATTTTCTTGAAGGGATCTCTAGTCTTCCTCATTCTGTTCTTTTCCTCTATTTCTTTGAATTGATCACTGAAGAAGGCTTTCTTATCTCTTCTTGCTATTCTTTGGAACTATTACTCTTTTAATTTTCATTTTTATAATCTACTATAACTCTTCCAAAAAAGATCCTATTTTTAAAGCAAACTTCATATATATTTTAAAATAATTCTTGTGACTTTGTTTTTTTCTTCTTCTTATTCTTTTCTTTAATATTGTATTTTTGAAAATCCAACCTCTACTCTAGATTTTTAATCTTTGCTTTTTGGTATATGTTATCAATTTTGTACCTTCAAAAACCCAATCTTCAGTACCCATTTTTACCTGAGAGCGAGATTACTAGCTTGACTGCTGTCTCCTCCTTTGGACTCTCCTTTTTCTCCATGAGGTCGCCTCTGTCTCCTCCCTCTCCCTTCTCTTCTCTACCCAACTCTATGAATCTCTGTGTGTTCCAGATCGTGGAGAACACTTAGGGAACTGATTACTGGCTAGATCTGTCTCTCTCCGTTTCATTCCCCCTTTTATCCTCTTGGCCTTCTCTGTCTCCTTCCTCCCTCTTCTCTTCTCTGGATACCTCTATGAACATCTCTGAGTGGTCCAGACTGTGGAGCACACATAAGGAAGTGATTACTGTTGTCTCCCGTACAATGTCACGAACCTCATTCCGTAGTTCATCAGGCACTCTGTCTATCATATCTAGGCCCTTAAAACTATTTCTCACTTCCACTGTATAATTATAATGGATTTGATTTAGGTCATACCTGTAAATTTAGCAACATTAAGAAATATGATTCCATTATTTCTTTAGGGAAATTATCAATTTTTCAAGCTTTATTTGATGTTTTAAAAAATTAAAACATATTTGACACTCTTAAGTAAAGACTTTTTCTGGCCTGGATGTGCACAGTTCTCTGGTAGTTGTGTGTCTAGCTAGGAGTAATCTTTGCTCCTCCTTACCTTGGAGGCTGTGCTTTGCTGGAGCAGCTTGGAAGAGATAAACCACTTCCAAGGTAAGAGAAACCCAAGTAAGATGGTAGGTATTGCGAGAGGGTATCAGAGGGCAGACACGCTGAAACCATAATCACAGAAAACTAGCCAAGCTGATCACACGGACCACAGCCTTGTCTAACTCAATGAAACTAAGCCATGCCATATGGGGCCAACCAAGATGTATGGGTCATGGTGGAGAGATCTGACAGAAAGTGATCCACTGGAGAAAGGAATGGTAAACCACTTCAGTATTCTTGCCTGGTGCATCCATGAATAGTGTGAAAAGGCCAAAAGGTAGGGCAATGAAAGGGGAACTCCCTGGGTTGTTAGGTGCCCAATATGTTACTGGAGATCAGTGGAGAAATAATTCCAGAAAGAATGAAAGGATGGAGTCAAAGCAAAAACAACACCCAGTTGTGGATGTGGCTGGTGATAGAAGCAAGGTTCGATTTTGTAAAGAGCAATATTGCATAGGAACCTCAAATGTAGGTAGGTCCATGAAGCATGGCCAATTGGAATAAGGTAGGGTAATGAAAGGGGAACTCCCTGGGTTGTTAGGTGCCCAATATGTTACTGGAGATCAGTGGAGAAATAATTCCAGAAAGAATGAAAGGATGGAGTCAAAGCAAAAACAACACCCAGTTGTGGATGTGGCTGGTGATAGAAGCAAGGTTCGATTTTGTAAAGAGCAATATTGCATAGGAACCTCAAATGTAGGTAGGTCCATGAAGCATGGCCAATTGGAAGTGGTCAAACAAGAGATGGCTAGAGTGAACATCAACATTCTAGGAATCATCGAACTAATATGGACTGGAATGGGTGAATTTAACTCAGATGACCATTATACCTACTACTGTGGGCAGGAATCCCTTAGAAGAAATGGAGTAGCCATATGGTCAACAAAAGAGTCTGAAATGCAGTACTTGGATGCAATTTCAAAAATGACAGAATGATCTCTATTCGTTTCCAAGGCAAACCATTCAATATGGTAATCCAAGTCTATGCCTCAACCAGTAACGCTGAAGAAGCTGAATTTGAAAGGATCTATGAAGACCTACAAGACCTTTTAGAACTAACACCCAAAAAAAGATGTCCTTTTCATTTTAGGGGACTGGAATGCAAAAGTAGGAAGTCAAGAAAAACCTGGAGTAACAGACAAATTTGGCTTTGAAATATGGACTGAAGCAGGCCAAAGGCTAATGGCGTTTTGCAAAGAGAACACACTGGCCATAGAAAACACTCTCTTCCAACGACACAAAAGAAGACTTTACACATGGACATCACCAGATGGTCAGCACTGAAATCAGATTGATAAATTATTTGCAGCCAAAGATGGAAAAGCTCTATACAGTCAGCAAAAACAAGACTGGGAGGTCACTGTGGCTCAGATCATGAACTCCTATTGATAAATTCATATTTAAATTGAAGAAAGTGGGGAAAACCACTAGACCATTCAGGTATGACCTAAATCAAATCCCTTATGATTATACAGTGAAAGTGAGAAGTAGATTTAAGACACTAGATCTGTTAGAGTGCCTGATGAATTATGGATGGAGGTTCATGACATTGTACAGAAGACAGGGGTCAAGACGATCCCCATGGAAAAGAAATGCAAAAAATGCAACATGGCTGTCTGAGAAGGCCTTACAAATAGCTGTGAAAAGAAAATAAGCAAAAAGAAAAGGAGAAAAAGGAAGATATAAGCATCTGAATGCAGAGTTCTAAAAAATATCACGGAGAGATAAGAAAGCCTTCCTCAGCTATGAATGCTAAAAAATAGAGGAAAACAACAGAATGAGAAAGACTAGTGATCTCTTCAAGGAAATAAAAGTTATCACGGGAACATTTCATGCCAAGATGGACACAATTAAGGATAGAAATGACATAGACCTAACAGAAGCAGAAGATATTAAGAGGTGCCAAGAATACATAGAACTGTATAATAAAGAACTTCATGACCAAGATAATCATGATGATGTGCTCACTCATTTAGAGCCAGACATCCTGAAATGCGAAGTCAAGTGGGCCTTAGAAATCATCACTAGGAACAAAACTAGTAGAAATGATGGAATTCCAGTTGAGCTGTTTCAAATCCTGAAAGATGATGCTGTGAAAGTGATGCACTCAATATGCCAGCAAATTTGGGAAACTCAGCAGTGGCCACAGGACTGGAAAGAATCAGTTTTCATTGCAATCCCAAAGAGAGACAATGCCAAAGAATGCTCAAGCTACTGTACAATTGCATTCATCTCACACGCTAGTAAAGTAATGCTCAAAATTCTCCAAGCCAGGCTTCAGCAATATGTGAACTGCAAACTTCCAGATGTTCAAACTGGTTTTAGAAAAGGCAGAGGAACCAGAGTTCAAATTGCCAACATCTGCTGGATCATGGAAAAGGCAAGAGAGTTCTGGAAAAAAAGAAAAAAAAAAACATATATTTCTGCTTTATTGACTATGCCAAAGCCTTTGACTGTGAGGATCAAAAAAATCTGTGGAAAATTCTGAAAGAGATGGAAATACCAGACCACTTGACCTGTCTCTTGAGAAACCTATATGCAGGTCAGGAAGCAACAGTTAGAACTAGACATGGAACAACAGACTGGTTCCAAATAATCAAAAACTACGTCAAGGCTGTATATTGTCACCTTGCTTACTTAACTTCTATGCAGAGTATTTCATGAGAAACCCTGGGCTGGAAGAAGTACAGTTAGAATCAAGATTCCTGGGAGAAATATCAATAAGCTCAGATATGCTGATGTCACCATCCTTATGGCAAAACGTGAAGAGGAACTAAAAAGCCTCTTGATGAAAGTAAAAGAAGAGAGTGAAAAAGTTGGCTTAAAGCTCAACATTCAGAAAACGAAGATCATGGCATCTGGTCCCATCACTTATTGGGAAATAGATGGGGAAACAGTGAAAACAGTGTCAAACTTTATTTTTTGGGACTCCAAAATCACTGCAGATGGTGACTGTAGCCATGAAATTAAAAGACACTTCTTGGAAGGAAAGAGGTGACTATCCTAGATAGCATATTGAAAAGCAGAGATATTACTTTTCCAACAAAGGTCGGCCTAGTTAAGGCTATTGTTTTTTTCCAGTAGTCATGTATGGATGTGAGAGTTGTACTGTGAAGAAAGCTGATAGCAGAATTGATGCTTTTGAACTGTGGTGTTGGAGAAGACTCAAGAGTCGCTTGGACAGCAAGGAGATCCAATCAGTTCATTCTAAAGGAGATCAGTCCTGGCTATTCATTGGAAGGACTGATGCTGAAGCTGAAACTCCAGTAGTCTGGCCACCTCATGCAAAGATTTGACTGATTGGAAAAGACCCTGACTTGGGAGGGATTTGGGGCAGGTGGAGAAGCAGCAATAGAGGATGAGATGGCTGGATAGCATCACCAACTTGATGGACATGAGTTTGAGTGAACTCCGGGAGTTGGTAATGGACAGGGAGGCCTGGCATGCTGCAATTCATGGGGTCGCAAAGAGTCGGATACGACTGAGTGACTGAACTGAACTGAACTGAACTGAATCTTTGTCCCTATCAGAAAATGTTTAGAACACATCAGTTCAGTTCAGTTGCTCAGTCGTGTCCAACTCTTCATGACTGCATAAATTGCAGCACGCCAGGCCTCCCTGTCCAATTTCCAGAGTTCACTAAGACTCATGTCCATGAAGTCAGTGATGCCATCCAGCCATCTCATCCTCAGTCGTCCACTTCTCCTCCTGCCCCCAATCCTTCCCAGCATTAGAGTCTTTTCCAATGAGTGAACTCTTCATATGAGGTGGCCAAAGTACTGGAGTTTCAGCTTTAGCATCATTCCTTCCAAAGAAATCCCAGGGCTGATCTCCTTTAAAATGGACTGGTTGGCTCTCCTTGGAGTCCAAGGGACTCTTAAGAGTCTTCTTCAACACCACAGTTTAAAAGCATCTATTCTTCAGTGCTCAGCCTTCTTCACAGTCCAACTCTCACATCCATACATGACCACAGGAAAAAAAACAACCTATACCAAAACATGAAGGAGGTTCTCAAGCCAGACTACATTGGGTATGAATTCAAATTCCTTATTTATCAAGTGTGTTACCCTGGGCAAATTACTCAACCTTATTAAAATTGTTTTCATTTGTAAAATAAATAGATAACACCTCTTTCTGTGCACTATTCTGGGAATTAAATTTGATAACATATACAGAGGAGTAAATATGTGCCACAAACTAATTATAGTTTAAAAGTAAATGTAGGTTTGTCATGCAGATGAAATAAACAAGTGTATAATATTTCATTAAATTCACTAATTAATGTGAAGACCTATCATGAAGATGATGACTAATTCACAGAGCATTTGAAAAGATACGTATTTCTAGGAAGTTAATAAAGTCATTTGAATTTATATTATTAGATTAGATACAAATTAAGTTACTGTCCTAAAAAACAATAAATAAAACTTTGAAGGTATTTTCTGTTTTCAATGAACAGAAAATACTTGCCTCTTTACTGGACAAAATTTTACACACCACCTAGATCTGTGATGTTTTGTTATTACTGTTAATGGATACAAGGGATTTAACTCACTCTATAGGATCCTGTTGGGGTCCCCCTCACACACTATGATGCTTCCACTTCAACTTGCAATAGTGTATCTGGCTTGCCTTCATTTTTATCTAAGAGACTGAGGGCTTTCAGAAACTTCCTCCCTGCAAGGCAGAACAGAAATTCTGGAGAATTAACACTCTTCCCCTTCATAGCATCTCCCCAATCCATCATGACGCTCATGACAACAACTGATATGATACTGGGTGTAAACACTGTATCTTTTTCACCTTTTCAGGTGGAATATTCTTGAAATGTATTTTTCAAGGTTAACTAGAGTTTTACCAGGGACGAAATACTATTCCTCCACTTTAATAATTAATCTAATAATGAAAATGTAATTTCTTGTATTCTCTTCCCTCCATCAACTTACCAACTAGGTGTATTCTACATCTCCCAAAAAATACTTCCAGTGAAACTCAAGAGCTGTTTTCAGAGTATCCTGATCAAGAACCCCATACTCTGGAAAAATCCTCAGGGCCTATCATATCTTCCATCAACCAATCCACTTTGCAGGGCCAGCTGACTAAGCACCTGTGTATGTGCAAAACCTGCTGTTTCAGAATGATTGACCCCTTGCTCACTCTCCAATGAACAAGCATAGGGAAACATCTCCCTATTTCCCGCTACACACATGTTAGATCATATCTTCCATTAGACACCTTCACAGATTGTGCTGGCAATTATTGTTTTGTGTGAGTTCTGTTTTTCTCTTCTTATTTGATTATAGCCTCTGCTAGGATAATATCTGTTCTACTCATTATTGTAGAGAATCTAACAAAGTGTCTCATACATAATAAGTAATTTTCAGATATTGTCCAGTAAATAAACAAGAGAAAATAGAAGCAAATATAACAGTGTCAAAGAGCTGAAGACAGCCTTAGACTTCTGACCATGCAATTTTATGCACCATCATCTACTTTCATTTCCATGAACAATTTTTTATACAGATTATATCTTTTATCATATATATATATATATATATATAAAATAAAATAGAGGCCAACTGACAGATTTTGAAGAAGCCAATTAAGTTGATCATTAACTTTTTTCCATTTCTTTTTTTAAATATTTTTATTTTATTTTATTCTACTTTACAATACTGTATTGGTTTTGCCATAATTTGACATGAATCAGCCACATTTTCCTTTTCAATTTAAGTTGTGAAAAACAGAACGGATATTTCCATAGCTCTGGACTGACAAACCATATTCCTAGAATCTCTGTGCAGAAGTCATCTTGAACTAAATACACAATCTAGGTATTTTCAAGGTGTCAAGTCCCTGATTATTTTTTTCTATCTTATGGGCAAATAATATGTCAGCAAATCTGGAAAACTCAGCAGTGGCTACAGGACTGGAAAAGACCAGTTTTTATTCCTATCCCAAAGAAAGGCAATGCCAAAGAATGCTCAAACTCCCAAACAATTTCACTCATCTCACAGGCTAGTAAAGTAATGCTCAAAATTCTCCAAGCCAGGCTTCAGCAATACGTGGACCATGAACTTCCTGATGTTCAAGATGATTTTAGAAAAGACAGAGAAGCCAGAGACTAAATAGCCAAATCTGCTGTATCATCAAAAAACCAAGAGAGTTCCAGAAAACAAACAAACAAACAAACATATAATTCTGCTTTATTAAATATGTCAAAGCCTTTGACTGTGTGGATCATAATAAACTGTGGAAAACTCTGAAAGAGATGGGAATACCATACCACCTAACCTGTGTCTTGAGAAACCTATATGCAGATCAGGAAGCATCAGATAGAACTGGACATGAAACAACAGACTAGTTCCAAATAGGAAAAGGAGAACATCAAGACGGCATACTGTCACCCTGCTTATTTAATTTATATGCAGAATACATCATGAGAAACACTGGGCTGAAAGAGCACAAGCTGGAATCAAGATTGCCAGGAGAAATATCGATAACCTCAGATATGCAGATGACACCACTCTTACGGCAGAAAGTGAAGAGGAACTAAAAAGCCTCTTGATGAAAGTGAAAGAGGAGAGTGAGAAAGTTGGCTTAAAGCTCAACATTCAGGAAACAAAGATCATGGCATCTGGTCCCATCACTTCATGGGAAATAGATGGGGAAACAGTGGAAACAGTGTCAGATTTTAGTTTTTTGGCCTCCAAAATCACTGTAGATTGTGACTGCAGCCATGAAATTAAAAGACACTCCTTGGAAGAAAAGTTATGACCAACCTAGATAGCATATTGAAAAACAGAGACATTACTTTGCCAACAAAGGTCCATCTAATCAAGGCTATTGTTTTTCTAGTAGTCAAGTATGGATTTGAGAGTTGGACTGGGAAGAAAGCTGAGCACCTAAGAATTGATGCTTTTGAACTGTGCTCTTGGAGAAAACTCTTGAGAGTCCCTTGGACTGCAAGGAGATTCAACCAGTCCATTCTAAAGGAGATCAGTCGTGGGTGTTCTTTGGAAGGACTGATGCTAAAGCTGAAACTCCAATACTTTGGCCACTTCATGTGAAGAATTGACTCTGGTACTGGGAGGGATTGGGGGCAGGAGGAGAAGAGGACGACAAAGGATGTGATGGCTGAATAGCATCACTGACTTGATGGACATGAGTCTGAGTGAATTCCGGGAGTTCGTGATGGACAGGGAGGCCTGGCATGCTTCAGTTCATAGAGTCGCAAAATGTTGGACATGACTGAGTGACTGAACTTAACTGAACTGAACTGTATGAATGTATTACTTCAGTGCAGGGGATTCCTAAACATTGCCTTTGCTTGTTTATCCAAAAAAGTTCATAGATATTTCTAATTAAGGTACATTCATTTTATAACTGAAAAGTCTATTCTACTTGGGGGTTTATATAAAATGAAAATAGCAAAAAATATATTTGTATAATGCTAAAAATTAACCATAATTTTTAAAAAGTCACAACAGTGATCAAGAATTTATTATAATACAAATATTTGAAAATGCGAACTTTCATAAAGTTTCTGAAAATGGCTCTTAGTCACCTTCTAAGACATGCCTTAAAGTTTTGCTGGCATGTTTTAATTCTATTTCAAAATACATGTCTTTGTTTTCTGTTCATTGAGTATATTCCTAGCGTTTTTTCATCTGGGTGTTTTCCAGGGATAGACTTCTTTCGATTTACAGATAGAAAGAAATGTGTCTCCCTTAAATTTATTTGGTGAAGTCCTTATCTTTGGAATGTGACTGCATTTGAAGATAAGACATTTAAAGAAGTAATTAAGGTAAAATGAGATCATATGAGTGAGATCTAATGCAATATAACTGATGTTTACAAGCAGAGGAGCTGAGGACACAGAAGGAAGATCATGTGAAGATACTGGAAGAGGACAGCTTACTATAAGCCAATGAGAGAGTCCTCAGAAGAAATCAACCCTGCTGACACCTTTGTCTTGAACATCTAGATTCCAGAATTGTGAGGAAATGGATTTCTGGGTTGTTGTTTTTTTTAAGCCACACCATCTGTGTTACTTTTGTTAGCCCTGGCAAACAATATGGGCAGGCAAAAAATGTAAACAAGAAAAAAAGTTCTAGAAGCTACCAAGGCACTGATAAAAACATAAAATAATTTTAAGACAAATTAGTGGACTTGATACACTGGTAATAAGACAACATTAAATGGCACTTGGTAGGGAACTAAGAACACTTGCATCATGTTCTTAACATCCCTAAAAATTCAAGAGCAAAAGATGTGTTCAGAGAAAATTGCTTGAAAAAAATGAGCTCAATTTTACTTTAAGGCTATGGCTTTAAACTCCCACCCCCAATACAAAGTGGCAGAAGGTGTCAAAGACGGTGTTTGGGGCCTAAGGTAAAGATAGTCTAAAAAACATACAGGCTGTATTGCTTGCTCCTTCTAAGGATCTCTCAAAATGTAAAAGTTAAAGAGAACGTGAAAATTGGAGGGAATTTCCTTGAGGCCAGCCAGAAACTGCTTCTTGTGGGGAAGAGTAGCCAGTTACATGATATTTAACAAATCATAATAATTATAATTAAAACATGAAATATTTTATTGAGTTTAATGAATACTTAAGTTTTCTAATTTCTGCATTTTGTTATAAACCCATAGTTGACATTCTCACTATTTTAGATACAATAGAGAATCTGGTTAGAACTTCTACAGATACGCAACATGGAGCTGTCTATAAGTTCTGTTTCAAAAAGAAGCAGACTCTGCTAGAAGTTTGTCCCTAAATGTATATTTGCATTAACATTTGTAAAGCACTTACACATATTGTGTTCTCAGAGCAAACTGTACTCAATATTAGAAATAAAAATGGAAACATAATACAGTTATTTCCTGTCAAAGAGATTTATAGAATTCATGACATAGTTCTTGCTACTCATCTTTTGGATCAATATGACTGTAATATGAAAATCAGTTTCTGTAATTGGAGCACCGATTTGTTCTTTGTCCACTCAGTTTTCTAATAGTATAAGTACAAACTAGAAAGAATGATCCTAGGGAAATGTACAGTTTAGTAAATAGGTCGAAGTCAGAATAGCTAATCAGCATTTTAATAAGTCTAATAGAAGCCTAGATTCTCTGGAAGAAAAGAGTTATCTGGCTATCAACAATCCTAAATGTATGTCTTAAAGTTCGACTTATGCAGTGATTTATTAATTATGAGGTGATTTAGGCTGATGAGTAGCTTGTTACATTTAATTCACTTTTATTACATCATGGAAAATTATAGAAGTATCTATGTCTTATGTTGGAGAATCCCCACCATATAGGCTTTATCATTAGTAGCAACAAGGTTACTCACAACTAAAATCATTTCAAAAATTTCTGATTCCATACTGAACTAGAGTATACAAATATAATCAAATATTACCTTAAAATTAAACTCTGTAAATAGAAGAAATAACAGTTATTGAGAGAGAAATATATGTTATACATTTCCATTTCTCTGCTCTGCCTTGTGGCAAGATGAAAAAAAAATGCCATTATTCAGACTTTGTATTTTGGTTTAATCATATGAATAAAAACAAAGAAATTAGAGAAGTACAATAATTTTCAAAATATATTATATACCATTAATTAAGTATAAGGGATCTCTTTTCCCATTCAGTATTTGTTATTTAGTGCTAATCTTTCAAATTTTGATGCTGTAGGAATTTGTTGAAACTTAAAAAGCCCCTTTGAATATTAATCCCATCTCAAATATACCTCTATTAAATACCATAATGAGGAATCAGGAATCCATCCCTTGACAACTTGCAAAAAACATAATATAAATACAAAGGAAATTAACTTAAGAAGATAAAAAAAAATAAATAAAAATCTAACCAAAGATATGGGATCCCTTGAAACTGACCACATTTCTGTTGAGGAATTGCTTCAATCACACTTTATGCCTGTGGAGATTGAACAGTTAGATTGCTTAAAATCAAAGAAGAGAAATTCAATAAGGAAATCAATAACAGGACCATTTAAAGGATAGTCTTTTATATATGAAAGATTAAGAGAGACATTTGGAAATCTGAGGAAACTTTAATTTCATTAAAATATCTTTGATCAAAGGAGAAATAAATGATTCAATAAGACAATATGGTGTATGTTGAGGATGGAGGGTTGACAAAAACCACAAAACATCATTTTTAAAGTGTTTCTGTGAAAGCTCAGATAAACTTTTGGAATATATATATTTTAATGTTTTAAAATAAATATTTTTTGTCCATTTTTCACCATTTAAAGTAAACTCCCAAGTAATCCCTTTTAAACTTGTCTTTGTTTTATATTGTATAGCCTCCTGAGAACATTCATTTCATGTATATATATGGCTACCCAGGTAGCACTAGTGGTAAAGAATTTGCACACCAATGCAGGAGACACAAGAGACACCAGTATAATCCCTGACTTAGGAAGAACTCCTAGAGAAGGGAATGGCAACCCACTACAGTATTCTTGCTTGGGAAATTCTATGCAGAGAGGAGCCAGGTAGGCTACAGTAAATGAGGTCACAAAGGGTCAGACATGACTGAGCACAAGCACACACACACACATACACAAATATATAAGTTCAGTTGCTTAGTAACGTCCAACTCTTTGCAACCCCATGGACTGTAGCATGCCAGGCCTCCCTGTCCATCACCAACTCCCAGAGCTTGCTCAAACTCATGTCCATCAAATCAGCGATGCCATCCAACCATCTTATCCTCTGTCATCCCCTTCTACTGCTTTCGATCTTTTCCAGCATCAGGATATTTTCCAATAGGTCAATCCTTCACATTAGGAGGCCAATGTATTGGAGTTTCAGCTTCAACATCAGCCCTTCCAGTGAATATTCAGGATTGATTTCCTTTGGAATTGATTACTTTGATCTCTTTGCAGTCCAAGGAACTTTTGAAAGTCTTCTCCAACGCCACAGTTGAAACATCAATTCTTCGTCGCTCAGATATCTTTATGTTCCAACTGTCACATCCATACATGACTACTGGAAAAACCATAGCTTTGACTAGACAGATTTTTTGTTGGCAAAGTAATGTCTCTGCTCTTTTATATGCTGTCTAGGTTGGTCATAGCTTTTCTTTCAATGAGCAAGTGTCTTTTAATTTCATGGCTGCAGTCACCATCTACAGTGATTTTAGAGCCCATCAAAATAAAATATGTCACTGTTTCCATCATTTCACTATCTATTTGCCATGAAGTGATGTGATTGGATTCCATGATCTTGGTTTTTTTGAATGTTGAGTTTTAAGCTTGCTTTTTCACTCCCCCTTTTCGCCTTTATAAGGAGGCTCCTTAGTTCCTCTTTGCTTCCTGCCATAAGGCTGACATCATCTACCTATCTGAGGTTATTGATAGTTCTCCCAGAAATCTTGATTCCAACTTGTGCTTCATCAAGTGTGG